>CM026294.1:1059365-1318896 GCA_014851415.1 Cnaphalocrocis medinalis
TAAGATCTGCGGGAAATAAACAAATTTTATTTTGTAAATACGTAAATGATTTTAGTAATACGACTCTCCGAAGCGACTCAGAAGCCTTACTGCAGCGTCATAGGTGAACATCAATAGTCTCACCGCCTCTCTGTTCGTCACCGTGTCACCGTGCCTCCATCTGTCGTCGCCATAGTAGCCTGCCCGTACTCCGCGTCACCCATAGCTCCGCTCCGTGGCTCTGCGAGTCTACGTGTTTACAGTCCACTACGCCCAGTCCCTCGTCGAGTCATCGTCACCGTCATCATCACCTTCTTCATCTCGGAACCTCGCTGCCATAGTTTTCGTGAATAAAGCAGTAATAGTTCAGATCCGGTGTTTACCTCCAATCCAGCCCCACGTACAGGTCTCGTACATTGATACATCCTGCCGTATCCAAGTGCGCGTCCCGTACACAATTTCTTTTGATTTTTACACGTTCATCGATATCCGCAAAAAATCTAACAATCCGGCCAGCTTCTGATTTGGCCGGACACCAAAACAAAAAGCCTGACCATGAGCCTATATCCGGACGCCTGACAACGCTAACCGAGTTCTTTAGTTTGATTTGTGGATCCTAAACTAACAAAGAAACTTTCCCATTAATTATGTCACCTTGGTATCTATTATTTTGTAAATACGCTATGATTTCATTGGTGATGAATTCAATGCATTATAGAGTTGGCCCTGGGCTGACAGATTTATAAGCCTTTTTTCTGAAACACAAGGATTTAATCGGTTGGTCACATAATACCTAACTGATTGCATTTTCATTAGCTTACTCACTAAATAGCCCTGTATGAGCGTCAAGTGTGAGGTATGGCTAGGGTTGTCAAAATGAATTATTCACCGACAAGTAAGTAGGTGATTTATTACAAGTATATTTCTTATACCTATACTTGGAATTGTTTATTAGTAAGCTTGGGTAAGTGATATTAAAATATATCTCTTATTATTACTAATTTACACACCACATTTTTAGCCACCTTACATCTCAAATCGAGAGTATCATAGTGTCGATTTCGACAATTGTGCCCTTGTTCTACCAAAACATATTCTTTCGAATAAATAATTATGAATAAGGTATATTTTATCTTTTAGATCACTTAGTTTGTCAGCCTTGAAACCAAATGTGAATGGCAAATTAACAATAACATCAGCGATTTAATATGGCGCCCGTGTTTAGAAATCAGAAATCATTTATTTCATTTGCCAGAAAAGTCCGCTTCCTATCCGCTTGTATAATGATTAAACTAACTTGTTAGTTCCTTTTTTACATTATTGTAACGCAAACCTTTCGCGTTGTTATATAAGGTGAACTGAGTCTTAAAAGGGCTTCGGCTGTTGGACTTAGCCTTAAGTAAGATACTTAAGACTTACATAAGTAGGTATAATACGCAGTTTAATTAAACATACTTAATCTGTACGACCTCGCATTGTACCTACTTAAGTTCATACCGGTTGCCTTGCAACAAAGATCGTGAGAATTAAGTTTAAATTAACATCCTTAGTTAAAGTTAAGCTTTATAAATTAACTACAAGGATTCGTATAAAAGGTGTAGTATGTTTATGTAATTTATGTGATAGCTCGCCCTCACTTCGTTTCGGGACAGTAGTTCCACTGCCTGCCAATAGATGGCGCTGGATGCCGATTACAACCGCAACGCAATGTTTCGCATTTTCGGTTTGTATATAAGGTTTGTCGATGCTTGGAGCTTATCTCTTTGTAAATAATAGTATTGAAGATAGAATACTATAGAGGCCCCCGACGAACTTTTTATCACCTTAAAATATCTTGTTTTTAATTTGAACTTTTTAAGTAGGTACTTACTTATTCGCGAATTCATTCAAATCGGTTCAGCAGTTTCTTTAGTATCTTTTAAGTCCTTTTTGTATAAGATTAGTTTTTCGCAAATAATATTTTTCTTTTCTATTCAGGGTATGTGAGAAATTGAAATGATTATCGCTTCCCCTCCGAAGAACAAAATCCGATCTCCTATTAAACATTTGCAAATCGGACTTTATTCTTTGGAGCTGTCGTTATGGTTAAGAGTCGTGTAACAATTTCGACATTAATCTACTCTCAAAAAGATAGTTAATGAACTTACAACAACATTAACGTTACAGTAGACGATCTTTAAAAAACAAGGTAAGTAGTGTTTATTGCATTCTCAGCTCAACCCTAATATACAAAACCGGTATGCAAAAATGTTTGTTTACATGTCCGTGCTGTCTCGGAGGGAAAAGACGTGTTGAAGAGCAAACAAATGTGAAATAGAATAGTGAAGAAAAATGACTTATTTTATCAAAATCATTCTCTGTGTGAATTTTTTGTGTGTGTTTCTACATGCATGTGATACTCAATCTGGTAAGTCATCCTGTATTGTTTGTAAAAAGGTTTCTATACCTAGATAACAAGGCTTATCCTACTCCTTCCGTGGTATATTTTTAACCTACGACCCCACGACCTGTGGCGTTTGAGGCAAGGTCACTACCAAATGCGTCATCCGGCCAGTCAGATTTATAATGCTTCCTAACTTAATATTATAAATATGCGAAAGTATCTCTGTCTGTCTGTCTGTTACTCTTTCACGCCAAAACTACTGAACGGATGTATGAAATTTGGTATACAGATGGTCTAGACCCTGAGCAAGAACATAGGCGACTTTTTATTGCGAAAAAAAGGTTGTAAGGGGTTAACGCGGACGAAGTTGTGGGTAACAACTTGTATGATATATTCACATTATCATATTTGATAGCAAACCAACAAAACAGAAGTAGCCATTTGATTTTCCTCAATTAAAAAATATTTTAATCCTGCAATTTACTGAGACTTAATATGATTGACCTTAGATTAATACCAACAAAACTGATATTATTTTAAGCTTAACTCAATTGAAGACATATAAACCCTGAATGATGATTATTGCAACAAATCAGGAAAAACTGGTCAGTAATAATCACAGAAATGATTTTATGTACACGCCATTTTGGAAGTTGTCTAATACTCACATTGGTCTAGTGGTTTTAGTTCCTAATCCCTAAGCCTAAGCCCATAAAGTAGCGGTGACTTGATTTCTATGATGGAGGCCTTTGCCCTGGAGTGGAACAACATATTTACCTTTTATCCCCCCTTCTCTTTATTGGGACTCCGGTACCCTCATTCACGCAGCGAAACACAGCGCATGCACTACTTCACGCCGGTTTTCTGTGAGGACGGGGCCGTAGCAAGGTTCTCCCACGGTGACTTAACTTCTTAATTTCTTTGTGGCACAGTGGAGCCATGTGAAGTAGGCGGCGAGGCGGGCGTTGTGCGTGCCGCTTCCCTGCGTGTGCGCAGCTCGTGGCGCTGCTCAAAAAACGCCGCGACCACGCTGGAGGGGCTGCGTGTGTCCCGCGCCAGGCAGTGCGGGTTCGAGGGACAGAACATGAAGGTTTGTGTTGGCTGTCGATAGTCCTCTATCGATGGCAATTCACCCATTCGTAGGTTGCAGAATAAATTAAATTTGTAATTAATAGATAATAAAAATAAATTTCACACAACATCTCATACATGACCTGACTCCGTACTAAGTAGCTTAAGCACTTGTGTTACAGATATCAGACAACAGAGGAAACACAAATAATACTTAAATACATATATAACACCCAGACACTGAACAAACAACACAAGGGTTCATCACACGAATGTTTGTCCGACTTTTGGCGTATGAGGCAGAGTCACTACCAAATGCGCCATCTTTGAGATTGAGAGACTTTTATCTCCCCTTAAAGGGGTGAATTTTGTAAAACCCATTCTTGGTCTGCACCTTTATTATAAAAATTAACCTTAGTATGTTTTAAATTTCATGATTTTAGGTCCGGCTTTGCGTTGATATATTTAAGTTCAGGAAATATTTATCAGAACATTGGCTCTAAGGTCCTGCATTGGCTTCTCTCTCAAAAATCAAAATCAATTTCAGGTTTGTTGTCCATTCGCCAACCCTTCTCCACCGCAGACGCACTTTCCACCACCGGCGACAAGACAAAACGATAGAAGAGACTTTGTGGACAAGTTTCCGAAATCCTGACACTGGCTGTGGGAAATTTAAATGTAGGTATTCTGCTTCCTTGATAACCATGTTACCTCTTTAGTCTGTCTCAGTCCATAGCTGGACCTCCCTGTTTCGGCTTGACGCAACCAATCTATACCAGCGGCCATAGCAGATCGTCATTACAAAGTGTATCTGGGAACATTTACATCCCAAGTGTTCTACCAGCCATTCTGAGCAACAGTTGTTACTTATATGACTTTTGAAAATTTGCATGAAAATGTTTCATTTCACAAAAGTGTTCATCAATATAAATATGATTAATGTCGTGTTTCAGACTATTCAGCTCCATCTGCATGGAATGGAAAGCCAGTGAAAAGTCGTGGTAATTTAAGTTTATATGTTATAAAAAATAAGAAGTATAATACCATTGTATTGTTCTAGAATCATTATTCTAGCATCTCAAATACCTGTCATATGGAATACCTATGTACCTTTGTCGGAAATTTGAAACACCTATGTGTAAATAAAAAAATGACACATGATCGGAAATAGGGGCTTTCGCGTGTGAAAAATCCGCTAGATGGCGTACTGTTAAACTGAGGTCCAATTACAACCTCCTTGTAAATGGTTACAGAAATGGTGAAGTGGATGGCGATCTTGGGCTACAAAGATGCTCCAGTATTCTGGCAGTGCGGCGGGTCCATCATCACCGCGCGCCACGTGCTCACTGCGGCTCACTGCGTCAAGCCAAACCTGTGAGTGACATCGTCTACTTCTTACCTATGCTCACTGCGGCTCACTGCGTCAGGCGAAACCAGTGAATGACATCGTCTACTTCTTACCTATGCTCACTGCGGCTCACTGCGTCAGGCGAAACCTGTGAGTGACATCGTCTACTTCTTACCTATGCTCACTGCGGCTCACTGCGTCAGGCGAAACCTGTGAGTGACATCGTCTACTTCTTACCTATGCTAACTGCGGCTTACTGCGGCTCACTGCGTCAGGCGAAACCTGTGAGTGACATCGTCTACTTCTTACCTATGCTCTCTGCGGCTCACTGCGTCAGGCGAAACCTGTGAGTGACATCGTCTACTTCTTACCTATGCTCACTGCGGCTCACTGCGTCAGGCGAAACCTGTGAGTGACATCGTCTACTTCTTACCTATGCTAACTGCGGCTTACTGCGGCTCACTGCGTCAGGCGAAACCTGTGAGTGACATCGTCTACTTCTTACCTATGCTCACTGCGGCTCACTGCGTCAGGCGAAACCTGTGAGTGACATCGTCTACTTCTTACCTATGCTCTCTGCGGCTCACTGCGTCAGGCGAAACCTGTGAGTGACATCGTCTACTTCTTACCTATGCTCACTGCGGCTCACTGCCTCAGGCGAAACCTGTGAGTGACATCGTTCTACTTCTTACCTATGCTAACTGCGGCTTACTGCGGCTCACTGCGTCAGGCGAAACCTGTGAGTGACATCGTCTACTTCTTACCTATGCTCACTGCGGCTCACTGCGGCTCACTGCGTCAGGCGAAACCTGTGAGTGACATCGTCTACTTCTTACCTATGCTCTCTGCGGCTCACTGCGTCAGGCGAAACCTGTGAGTGACATCGTCTACTTCTTACCTATGCTCACTGCGGCTCACTGCGTCAGGCGAAACCTGTGAGTGACATCGTCTACTTCTTACCTATGCTAACTGCGGCTTACTGCGGCTCACTGCGTCAGGCGAAACCTGTGAGTGACATCGTCTACTTCTTACCTATGCTCACTGCGGCTCACTGCGTCAGGCGAAACCTGTGAGTGACATCGTCTACTTCTTACCTAATGCTCTCTGCGGCTCACTGCGTCAGGCGAAACCTGTGAGTGACATCGTCTACTTCTTACCTATGCTCACTGCGGCTCACTGCGTCAGGCGAAACCTGTGAGTGACATCGTCTACTTCTTACCTATGCTAACTGCGGCTTACTGCGGCTCACTGCGTCAGGCGAAACCTGTGAGTGACATCGTCTACTTCTTACCTATGCTCACTGCGGCTCACTGCGTCAGGCGAAACCTGTGAGTGACATCGTCTACTTCTTACCTATGCTCTCTGCGGCTCACTGCGTCAGGCGAAACCTGTGAGTGACATCGTCTACTTCTTACCTATGCTCACTGCGGCTCACTGCGTCAGGCGAAACCTGTGAGGGACATCGTCTACTTCTTACCTATGCTCACTGCGGCTCACTGCGTCAGGCGAAACCTGTGAGGGACATCGTCTACTTCTTACCTATGCTCACTGCGGCTCACTGCATTAGAATATTAACCATTAACCAGGCTATGTACCATATCGATACCTTAAATCTCAAAGGGCGTAATCACCAAATCATCATTTTTCAGGAGAGCCGAAACAAAAAAAAAATCTAAGAATTAAATTCATAACTTTTAAACTAATAATGCCATATAAATGAAATTTGGATGTAATCGAGTATCGAGAGCTTTATAACACAGTTATATGGTATTCAAAATACAACCAATGTTTGCCAAACTGATTTGTGATTACGCCAAAAAAATATTGACAATTTGGCATTTACGACCTAAAAAAAGGCTGTTCTGCAATAAGTTATGGTATAATGGCGTTTTACGACTTGAAAAAAAGGCTATTCTGCTCTATGCTATGGTGTAACAGCCTAGTTAACTTATAGAAAATGCATTTTAAAAAGCTATTTTCGGTTTTTATAAGTAAAGACACTTCGAGGAAGATACAAATTAAGAGACAAAATATACGGGTAGTTTCATTATTACAAAATTTATAGCAAGTACAGAAATGAAAACGATTTTATTATTTCAATTATACAAACGCAATCATTTTAGTTTGAAATTCAAACGAAAGTTATTGATTTCTATAATTTTGTTTTGTTTTTAAATTAGTATAAACAATATCTGCATCGACAGGACTTTTACTTAGAGCTTAAATTTTAATAAGTCTTCTACCAGTACTGTGCAAAGAAGTAAAACAAACGTTTATTTTTAAAAATGTTAAAGCTAGGATTGATCTACATAAGATTTAAACGCTAGCAAAACTCCCACCACTTTGTTTATGTTTCAGGTTTTGCGTGCTATTAACAATCTTTAATAGGAGTACTGTTGGGCAAAAAAAATAAAAGACGTCAACTTCACTATATTAACAAGAATTTAATCACAGACATCGATACAATTCGGTTCGACGAGGGGAAATGAGTGGTATATTCTGCTCATTTTCGTATTTCCTCATTTTCGTCTAGGATACTGACACTAGAGTAATTCTTCTTACGTATGGGTAGTAAAAGTACTTGCTAATTGCATGTCTGAGCGTTTTTATTTTAGAATTTATAGAAACCGGACTAAACGCGATATTCATAATGCAGTATTACTACCACTTACTTTATTTATTTTGTTTAAATTCTTAAAGTAACTCGAATCGTAAACGCCACTGTTACACATATCTGTCCTATACGCCTCATTCGATAGTCAGTATTTTTCACATCATTATAATTTTAACTGGTGTATCGGCCGAAACCTTAATAATGAATTTTTTAAAGGTATTTACGACTAAAATTCTTGCATTATCGACGGTAAACACGTGGGCTGTAATCACCACTTTTTTGCGAATTTTAAAACTTTGATAATACAGATCGATAGAGAAAAAAAAATGGAGTAAGATAGCATTCAAAAGTCATTTTGGCCAAAATGGTGATTACGCCCTTTGAGATTTAAGGTATCGATATGAGACCACCAGATTTTGAACTTTATGCAGTTATGATAAGGTTGAAAACCAATGAAAAAAAATATGTCTAGGTGCCTGGTTAAGGGTTAAACCTGTACCTCAGTGTGAATTACCAGCTTCTAGCTTACCTGTGAGTGAGATATAATTTGTTAGAAACCTGAACCTGAACATTCCGAAAAGTTCAGCTATCATCTATTGCTTATAACATCATTCCCAGAACATTTTCAAAACATGGTTTCTCTGTTAAACAGTTATGTCGGTATATCCCTTCTATTCTAAACAACTTTTGCACATACCAATAAGAGAACAACGTTTGTTTTACGACTTTTAGAATTCCTAACCAAAGAGGAGAACATCATGATTAAAGTGGCCAGTTAAATGTACCTAATGTTAATTGATAAAAATACCATCCACTACTACATATCCTCTGTGCTACTTGTTAGTAGAAAAACAACAAGCATTTTTGATTCTGACGACTTCAGATACGTAGTCCGCATTGGTGAGCTGAACTTGGAGCAGGAGGAGAGAGACGCCAGCCCCATCGACTTCCTGGTGAAGAAGGCCATCCCCCATGAGGCCTACACCAAGCACCACAACGATATAGCCGTGCTGGTGTTAGATGGAACTATTGACTTTGAAAGTAAGTCTCGTTGGTCTAGTGGTTTAAGCCGTGATCTCGAGGTCGGGTTCGAGTCCCGGGTCAAAAGTGTTCGTGTGTTTCGAATTTTTCGAACATAGCTCGGGTTTGTGTTCACAGTCTGGTGATAAAGCCTGATGCCATCATATAATGCATCAAATTGATTGATGGCGCCACTGCCGCTTACATCATAGAGTATGGTAGCCATTGGACTTTTTGTTATGCTCTCCCAGCAGAGTAACAAATCTCCCGAAAAACCACTTCGTAATTTCATGAAAATACACATTTGTCAAAGTGGAAATCAGCATCAGTGTAACTGCACCTGTATAAAGAGGACTGTGTCCTTGAGATACCTCGGAGTCGTAATGGACGAAAAATTATCTTTTAAAGAGCATATCTTGCAAATGGCTGGTCGCGTTAGGAAGATAATACACGTCATGAAAAACCTAAGGCATTCTACGGATGGGAAAACCCTCAAGATGGTTTACTTGGCTCTATGTCAGTCAATTATTAATTATTGCATTCTTGCCTGGGGAGCTGCGGCTCAGACTTCACTCATCTCCTTGGAGAGAGCGCAGAGGGCTGTACTAAAGGTAGCTCTATTTAGACCGCGCCTATATTCAACTACGGCTCTGTATCACGAAGCAGAGGTACTCAGCGTAAGAAGGTTATTTCTGGTAAGGGCTGTAATCCATACTCATAAATTTGTAATTAATTTAAAGGAATACGGAGAGCTATAAATTTAATTGAAAAAGAGGGTATTTAAAATCCCAGTCTTACCCACACATACAACCTTTTCCCATCGTTTTGGTCGTTTTCTTTTCCCCCGCCTATATAACAAACTAGTCAAGTTGTACCCCTTTGAAACCCTGTCTGTTTTACAAGCAAAACGTCTGTTTTCTAAAGTGGAATTATGATGAAACGGAAGACCTGTTGAAGCCAATACAATAGCCTACTGATACAGACGAGCATACACACACACACATACACACATACACACACACATACACACATACATACACACACACATACACACACTCGCATACACACATATAATCTCACATGATGCCCATTTATAATTTAATAATCCTAGGATAAACAAATATGTATATATAATTTGTACTCAGTGTAATTTAAAATATGTAACTTATGTAGCTATCATTATATTTCTCGTTCTATAAGTCGTAAAGTGGGAACTTTCAACACTCTCAATATTGTAATTTTTATGTGCAATATAAAGGTACTCGTGCTTACAATGTAGGAAATCGTTTACTGTTCCTCACAGGACAGGCCTAGCCTAGTGTGAGGACTAGAGAATATGTTTTTATGTAATATTTTTTGATAATAAATAAATTTGATTTGATTTGATTTGATTTAAAGTCCCAATATCGTCATCATAACCCAACCGCGAAAAAAATTACGAAATGGGATAAAATATGTAGGTAATATTTTATTTTATTGCCATTATAAAATAGTAATTAATCTAAGCAATTTCAAACGTTTGAATTTTCAGAATCAACACATGTGACCCCGATCTGCCTGCCTCTGCCAAACCCTCCATATGCGTTTGACGACACTTATGACAGCATATTTGTAGCCGGATGGGGGGAGACCGAAAACCGTAAGTAATTTCTACATTACAATATATTATAATTGAGATTCACCACCACTAATTATGTATCAAAAATTAGGGTTCCATCCGCAACCACGATGTGCGCTAGGACCCTATAATTTTCAGTCCAACATCCTACAGTAGTATTTCCGAACGAATACCTACGTCATTAAATAATAATAATAAATCTATATATATATTGCAAAATAGCTTTAGTACATCTACTTAGTACGAGTACAAACTTAAGAACCGAGCCAAACACAAGCGAGCCAAAAACAACTTTCAAAAAGTCGTCAATAAATCCAGCTTACATCTTCCTAAAAGTCATAGGAAAACCGAGCCTATATCTTTCTAAAAGACCATAATTTCTATCTTCACTCTGTTTCCAGGGGGCGAGCGGCCTTCTGCACTACTCTACGCGCCCCTGAACCTTCTGGACCGGGAGGAATGCGCGTACGCATACCGCAACTCCAACGTGACGATCGACGCGCGCGTGCTCTGCGTGGGCGACAAGGAGGGCGAACACGATGCGTGCAACGGCGACAGTGGGGGACCCCTTGTTCGCAAATTTGTTAGTATCGTTTTCACGTTTCTGTAGCCAAATAAATGCCAAAAAAGGAACCCTTATAAATCCATGATGTCGGACAAACAGACCGGTTTGTCCGTCTATCCATAAGAACAATAAGAGACACCCCACACTAGCATCTTTTGAGCGTCGGTGTCTTGCCGGCGATGACCCCACACAAGGTTCTTATAAAATGTCGGTGTCTTGCCGACGACCACTCCACACTAGCGTCTTCTTACCGGCGACCACCCCTCACTAGCGTCTTTTGAGTGTCGGCGTATTGCCGGCGACCACCCAACACTAACGTCTTTTGAGTGTCGGTGTCTTGCCGGCGACCACCCCACACTAGCGTCTTTTAAGTGACAGTGTCTTGCAGGCGATCACCCCACACTAGGATCTTTTGAGTGTTGATGTCTTGCCGACAACCATTCTACACTAGCGTCTTTTTGCCGGCGACCACTCCACACAAGGGTCTTTTTGCCGGCGACCACCCCATCAGCATCTTTTGAGTGTCAGCATTTTACCGGCGACTACCGCCGCGTCGACGCAACGCCCAAAAATGCTAGTGTGGGGTGGTCGCCAAGACGCGGACGCTCAAAAGATGCTAGTGTAGGTTTTCTCTAACACATAGCCTTTTGTTATTGCAGGAACTGTCCACTTTAGAGAACAATAAGTTCATCGGCCTGCACCAGTACCAGCTCGGCATCGTCTCCTACGGGTTCCGGTGCTCCTTGCGCCGGTTCCTCGGCGTCTACACCAACGTCTTCTACTTCATACCCTGGCTTGAGGAGAAGGTGTTGGGCAGAGCTCCGTAGAATACGCTTAAGGGGCAACTCGCGGGCAAAGAAACTCGGGCAGGAATTTCAAGATTTTTTTAACTGGTCAGTGTTTAGACTTAGCCTCACCAAAATATTTGTGATGATATTACATAGAAAACTCTGTGAAACAAAAACTATTGGTTAGGTTAGGTTAGAAATTTCTGCCCGAGTTGCCCCCTAAGCCGTAGAGCTTGCACTTAAAACTCTGTACATGTAGGTAACCATAAGAGAAATGGGTATGAATGTAAATAGGTGGAGGAACAGAGGACGGCCGAAAAAGAGATGGATGAATTGTGTGAAGAATGACGTGACTGAAAAAGGGGTTGAAATTTTTGATACATTGACTGGCTGACAGAAATATTAATAAAGTAACTAAGTATTTATTGAGGAATAACTAAATAAATATTTGTGACCAATTTCCTTTGATTTTTACACGTTCATCGAAATCCGCAAAAACAATCCGGCCAGCTTCTAATTTGGCCGGACACCACACAAAAAGCCTATGACCGAGCCTATATCCGGACGCCTGACAACGCTAACCGAGTTCAGTAGTTTGATTTGTGGCTCCTAAAAACTAACAAAGAAACTTTCCCATTAATAATGCCACCTTGGTATCTATTACTTCCTTAACAAATAAATGAATAATCCAAATCCGTAAATGCGCTATGATTTCATTGGTGACGAATTCAATGCATTATAGAGTTGGCCCTGGGCTGACAGATTTACAAGCCTTTTTTTCTGAAACACAAGGATTAATCGGTTGGTCACATAATACCTAACTGATTGCATTTTCATTAGCTTACTCACGAAATAGCCCTGTATGAGCGTCAATTGTGAGGTATGGCTAGGGTTGTCAAAATGAATTATTCACCGACAAGTAAGTAGGTGATTTATTACAAAGTATATTTCTTATACCTATACTTGGAATTGTTTATTAGTAAGCTTGGGTAAGTGATATTAAAATATATCTCTTATTATTACTAATTTACACACCACATTTTTTAGCCACCTTACATCTCAAATCAAGAATATCATAGTGTCGATTTTGACAATTGTGCCCTTGTTCTACCGAAACGTATTATTTGTAATAAATAATTATGAATAAGGTATATTTTTTCTTTTAGATCACTTAACTAGTCATCCTTGTAACCAAACGTGAATGCCAAATTAACATTTACCATCAGCGATTTAATATAGATCTGAGCAAGTAGGCCAAATCAGTATTCCCGGCAGGAGGCGCCCGTGATCCGCTTGTTTAATGAGTCGCCTTGTACCGGACAAGGCGAGTATGATACGTGATTCATATGAATTAGTCTGTTTGCAACTGCAATACATATTTATATTTTGTTGTGGGATTGATTCCAAAAGGAAGTAAAATAGTTGTAAAAAATGCATTTGATAGAAAAAAAAATGTATGTAACCTACCTACAGCACACATCAAAGAATACAAAACTGTTAAATTTTTCAATCGACTCTCATCTTGCTGTCATACACATTAGGTTGAATATCAATTAAGAAAATTTGATAACCTGACGTGTGGCTGATTGTACTTACCTGGTGAATTAATTAGTCATCGTAACCCAATCTAATAGAACCTGGAACTTTTCGCGCTTGGGTGCAACACCTTACTCAAATAAGTATTATTGCATGTTACGTAAGACGGTAATGGTTTAGGTATCTTTTATCTATATCTTCTATACTAGTTATAAAGAGATAACTTCTATAGACAACGACAAGGCTTATAGGTTAACCGAAAACACGAAACGCTTGCGCGATGTAACTATACACAGCGCCATCTATCGGTTCATTTCTGAATTACGGTCCCGAAGCGAAGTGAGGGCGGGCCACTAGTGTAAATAATAAATAAATTCTTTATTTCCAATTAGGTATTTATAACAATAAACTGTGGCCAAATAACAATAAAGTGTGTTAATAAAGTCGTGAAATTTATTGATGGCGAAGCTTAAATCATAGAATATGAGAACCCATTTGGTTATAAAACATGAGAACCCTATTAGCTCCCCAAAATTCTGTTTTCAAGACTTTCAGTCACGCCTATACTTATAAACGTTTGATTGAATGTCTAAAAACCCAATAATATATGACAAACGACATTAGCATTGCCTTCATTGCAATTTCATACTTATTTAACCGATCAATATAACAAATGGGTCATTGAAACTGATGTGGACCAAATTAAATACACAAAGTCATCATTTAATTCGGCCGGCATTGCTCTAAACAAAGCCCAATGTCACGTTACAAAATCCCATCAAATCAAATGTTGCGACACAATAATCACTAACACTACGGGATTGCACAAACTTTGATCCGAAAGATAAATCAAATGAATCCACATTACCCAAAAAATTCATCAACTTCAGTATTGAATTCAGCTCTGGTGCCACGATGTCTCCACCGCGAGATGGAACCGTTTGCACCCTTATACAGGGGTTCCCAGTTTTACTGATACTGGCGCAAAAATACAACAACTGCCTTAACACTCCTTTATGTACAAACCTCCAAGCCCGACGCATTCACCGCAGTATTATGAAGCTTTAGAAGCTTTTTACGAGCATATATTTGGTCACGGACACGGACACGATCACGGATATGACGAGCATCACGGACATACACCAGACTATCACGGCCACGGACCGACCTATCACGGACATAAACCGACCTATCACGGACAACAACCAAGTTATCACGGTCATCAACCGAACTATCACGGACATAAGCCGGACTATCACGGACATAAACCGAGCTATCACGGATACGGTTTCGAGCACGAGTATCCGGTGTACGGGACGCATAAGCCCGGGTATTCGTATCACGGATATTCGAACAACCACCACGGATACCCGGGGATGTATTATAAGAAATGTTCTAATAACAAGTGTACGGTGCTGAGCTCGAAGAGTGGGAGTGGGTATAAGCAGTACGCGCCGAGCCAGTCGTATCACGTGCACAATAAATACAAGGTTGTGGTGAAGAACAAAGGAAGGCGTGGACATAAGAGATCGGGGAAGCTGCAGATGGAAGGTAAGTTTTGTCTCTTTCATTCATCATTATGGATTGGCCGGAATGGCGCATTTGGTAGTGACCCTGCCTCATACGCCAAAGATCGTGGGTTCGATCCCACTCCTGGACAAACATTCGTGTGATGAATACTTGTGTTTGTTCAGTGTCTGGGTGTTTCCTCTGTTGTCTGATATCTGTAACACAAGTGCTTAAGCTACTTAGTACAGAGTCAGGTCAATGTATGAGATGTTGTGTGAACTTATTTATTTAATTCCCAGTTACGTCCAAAGCGGTCGCTTCGGAGCCCGGGGTAGACCATGATTCAGGTTTTTTTTTTATATTTGCACGCCTGCTCGCAGGCAGAATACAAATACTAGATACTTATAATTAAGACCTTTTTGTATCACACGTATTTTAGCAAATAAATGTTTGTTTGTTTGGGGAGTCTAGCACAATAAAGCGACTGCCGTCTGACCTTCTCAACCCCTTGACAGGTAGCTCCCCCACGGTTTCTTAACAAACACGGATATATATAAAAAACTAGCGGCCGCCCGCGACTTCGTTCGCGTGGAAAAGTAACTTATTACCCCTCTTTTAACCCCTTAAAACCCCCTCTTCGCAATAAAAAAGTAGCCTATGTCCTTTCTCAGGGTCTAGATCATCTGTATACCAAATTTCATTTAAATCCGTTCAGTAGTTTTGGCGTGAAAGAGTAACAGACAGACAGACAGACAAACAGACAGAGTTACTTTCGCATTTATAATATTAGTATGGATTTGGATTTTTTTTCCGGAAGTCCTACCGTTATTTCCAAAGCCGACAGCTTCCGTTCGTAGACTCAATGCTTTTGCTAGTCATCTGAAGACTTCTCCGAATTGCGATGACCGCGACGAATACCTTCATGCAAGCGTGACGTATTTGTAAATGTATTCGAAATCCCGTACTATAATGTGGCCCTGATATGACAGCTGTGACGTCAGGGAAACCCAATAAAAGAGCAGTATGTCCGGTTTACGTAGTGCTTGAACAGTACAGAGAGAAACAGTGAAGTAATGATCATGGGCTGCAGTGATTACCTACATACCAGCAGGTTTTTTTTGTGATAGGTGGCAGACGAGCAGACGGATCACCTGATGGTAAGCAATGGCCCGCGCATAGACTCCAGAACAAGCAAAAAATATTAGTTTTCTGAAATGTTGAAGTGTTCTTTGGCCGTCCGTTTAAGATGGCTGCCGCATCAAAATGGATTATATTTTGACTACCTACATAAAATATGATAAATAATAACTAGTTTTTAAGTGTTATACCTCTGTTTTGTGTGCAATAAAAAGCATATTCATTCATTCATTCATGGGGTATTCAATGTCGGTATTAAAAATTAATGCCGCTGACGCCGCTGTAGTTGGTATGTGTCAATAAAGTTCTGAAATTAGTTAATGGCGCAATTGCCGCTTATATTTTAAAGGGTATGATAGCCCCTTTGGTTAGAAAACATGAAACCTCTGTTAGTTCTCCAAAAATCCGTTTTTACTTTGTTGTCGCATTATAATACCTACTTGGTTGTTTTATTATTATAAATACCTGACAATTTACATTGTATGTGTAATGTGTAATATGGGTCCTGAGCCTGAAATAAATGAATTTTATTTATTTATTTACACTTACATTACTGATTGCGCTGCACTGTGGCCGAACAAGATCGGACGTGGGCGACGGAAGCTGCGGCTTCACTGGATCTCGCTCGAGTATGCAAATGTATGCAGTTATGCAACCAGCTGTATACTCATATATCTTACCTAAATGTAGGTCACGAGAAGTTGTAAGTTTACCTCATGTTAAATAATATTGAAATGAATATCAATTCTAGTTATAGGATGTATGTACAGGTCAACTCCAAAAATAAGATGGACCAAAAATAAGATGGAGATTCACTTTAGTACCTTGTCACAATACATTGTGTCTATAAAAAGTAGAAGTCGTTCTTATACATATGTATTTTGACAAGGTCCTAAAGTGAATACATATTTTTGGAGTTGACTGTACCAGGGTACATCTAATCTCAAGTGCATCGTAAGCGGTTGCATCCAAAGCTGAAAAAGTTACCAATAAATAGAATATAAAAAGTTAATTTGACACCAAAAATTCGGATATACCTAGTCCAAAAGTTATTTTCGAACATTAGTTAGCTTAACCAATACCTATATAGTCATAATAAAAGCAATAAGCAGTCCTTTTGTCCATTAGCTCTAACCAAATGTCAAAGTTAAATATAAGTAATCAATTTAACCAAAAGGTATATTAACCAAGTTTGACAACTAGTTGCCGAAGAAGAACTGACGTTCTTGCTACTCAACCAGTTGCCAAAAACGATAGGTTTTTTTTATTCGCATTTGCCTAGTTGTGAAACTTGCAGTTGCCAAAAAAGAACTAACTTTCTTATTACTCAACACGTAGCCAAATCCCCTCAAAGGTTAAATTTCCAAAAATGATAGATAAGTCTTGTTTTTGTTTCATGCAAGGAACCTACTATATTATTATCTAAATCCAACATTATAACTTAAAAACAAAACTCAATACTAAGTTTCACCCCCTATCTACGGACCAAGAGACCGGGTCAAGCCATCGAGAAATAAATAAATAAATAAATAGGTATACGGGTCATGCTACGTAAAAAATATTGCAATAAAACTTTTTTATTTATCAAACTGTGATGTCAGCACGTTTGTATGAAAAAATACTCTAGGTATTGGCGGTAGATTAGAATAGAATAGAATAGAAATCATTTATGAGCCTGTGAGTGGGACAAAATAGGGGGTTTACTTACTTAGGAAAATCATAAGAAAAATCCTTACATTGGCTTTTTAATTAGATTACGAGTAGGTATATCAATGTTGTTTCTGTAGGTATTTCTTTGAAATAACGACAGCATAACAATGTGTCTTGTGGTTTCTTTTGCCGGTGAGTATTTTTTACCTTTTAATAACAGGACAACTGTGCATTATAATCCTTCGATCATAATAACCTAGATACCGCGTGAACGCGAAAAGGTGGCAAACGAGCCCACGGATCACCTGACGGTAAGCGATTCTGCAACACCAGTGGTGTCACAAGTGCGCTGCTTGCCTTAACCCTCCTTCCCCTGGATTGGGCCTGCGGTACCCTAACTGATATCGGTGTTTTACATTTGTGCATTCAAAATATCTATCTAAATGTAGGTAAATGACACGTCATTCCACGAGCCACGGCTCGAAGCTCGAAAGCAAGGTGGCAGACGATCAATCGGATCGCCTAATGATAAGTGATTGCCGTCGACCATAGACATTTGTAACACAAGTGGAATCGCCAAATTGAAAGAACTATTTAGCAAACCGTTTGGACTTACCTAGGTACAGTCGGTCATCACAGTCAGTTATGTAAGTACAGTCAGCCACACATCAGGTTACCACAATCTGTCGAATTTCCTCAATTGATATTCAACCTGATGTGTATGATAGTAAGATGAGAGTCGATTGAAGAAATTTGACAGTTTTATATACCTTGATGTAGGTACCTACGTACAGTGGCGGACACATCAAGCTTTACAAAACTGTCAAATTTCTTCATTCGATTATAAACCTTATATTTACACATTGAGTACGAAATCGATTGAGGAAATTTGACAGTTTTGTAAAGCTTGATGTGTCCGCCACTGTACTTAACCGAATTTCACACAAGCGAACTCGTGGGTGATCGATAGATAGATAGATATTCTTTATTGCACAGAAACAGAATACATGAGTAAAACAACAGCAGCTAAATCACTCTAAAGGAATGCGTTACACGGAAAGCTTAATAAATCTCATAAACTTTCGTGACGTTAATCACAGCAACTTATCTACATTGGTATGTCACCACGGTCAGCCGTGACGTATTCTTGTCCAGAGTCGCCGGTCAACATATATTATGCCAAACGCGGTCAAGATCAACCACACTTGACTTCGGGCTGCGGTCGTTTTACGCGCGCGTTTTTCACCCGCGCGCAAATTTCACTCGCGCGTTTTTTACCCGCGCGCTCAAATTTTTTACCTACGCGTTTTTCATCCGCGCGTTTTTCACCTGCGCGCTCAAATTTTTCGCCTACGCGTTTAGTTTGCGCGTTTTTTCCCTGTTGTGCTATAACTCACGGTTTTTTGCATCTTCGCGTCACTTTTTAGGTTTAACGCAATCTTGAACTTTTTGCGCGCTCAGTTAGATTCCGGTGGCGGAACCGTGAAGATGTGTGATATGGCCAGTGTTGTGCGGTTCGTGTGTGTTTGTTTGTGTGTTAGTGTGGTGACTTGTCAGTTTGGTGAGTTCGAGTTGTGTTTTTCGAGTGTTAACGTCGTAAGGCCCAAAAGCCTTTTAATAGGCAAAAACAATTGATTTTCTATTCTGTCTGTCTGGGCCTTACGACGTTAAGGATCATTCTCATCAAGATTTCATTACCGTGGCAGTTTTTACACCAATATTACTCCGAAATTAACATCAGAATCTTATAATATAACCAATAGATTAATATAGAAGACCTCTTCTATAAAAAAAACTTAGAAGTGTATTTTAACATTCTGATATAAATGTCAGAGTTGGGTTTAAAATTGGGTCTATAATGAGATCTCGATGAGAATGACAAATATTAATCGAATTAAGTTATGTACTTCTATGTCAGCCAAAATAACGTTCACATAACATGGTACACCATACTTAATACTTACACCGACTACTTACTAACTCAACAGTCACAATCTTGATATTTAACGGACGTCTATGTAAGAGGAATAAGAACTCCAAACGAAAATGGGATAGGCAATGAATAACTAAGTGATTTCATACTTACTTTTTTAACATGCAAAAAAAAACACGTAACTTATTTAACGTCGTAAGACCCAAAAGCCTTTTAAAAGGCAAACAATTGATTTTACATTATGTCTGGGCCTTACGACGTTTTATGCAAAAAAATGTGTTTAGACAAAGTTATATTATAAATCGAGAGCTAAATATATCCAATATCCATGCATCTTTCAAATAACATTAAGCATCTAAATCTATTGATTAAACCTTCATTTCATATAACTATTTAGTATAATGGTGCAATGTAAGTACCCATTCTAGGCAAAAACCACTTCCCGTTAGAATTCGTCATTCATTTGCAGCACCGACTAAACTTAACGTTGAGAATTTAGAATAATTATACCTAACTAATTTGAATGATATTATCAAGGTTGTTCTGACCATTTTTTATCCTTAAATCTAAAGGCTGATTTCGGCAGTAGGTATGTACTATAATACTGCAATTTAGTTTTTAAAACATAGTGAAGTATCAGACCAAGTATATGATGTACTATTGCAGGGCAAAGGCCTCCATCATATAAATCAAGTCTACTATGAAGGGATTAAGCTTAATCCACCACACGCTTTTGGTTTGGTGATCACAAACCCGAGCATGCTCTAAAAATCGAAACATACTTTTTGCTCAACCCGACATTTCGTTTTAAATTAGTATCTTTCTATTAGGTAAGAAAACACGTAGATTCACTTCATCAGAAAAGTATTATTAAGATAGGAATGTACAGCAGAACATATAAAAAAAAATAATGATGAGATATTTACAGAGAGAGCAGAACATATAATTATAATTATAAGTTTACTTATTGTATTTCATCTGGGGGCCAAAAATAATCTAAATACATTACTGTTATCTACCAAATTATATCTATTGTTAATTAAAAAAGTACCTACGTAACCACGAGTAAGTACAAATTATAATTAAACACATTATAATTAGTATATTTTTTTTTAGTTCAAATATCTTATCATCTTAATATGTTTTATAACAACAAAGACTATTAAGAATGTTTAAAAAAAAATACGAAAAATAATACCGGTTTGATATATTTCAAACTGGTATTCGTTTTTGGTAATTCATATGTAAATACAGATTTGCGTTAGTATAAATTTTAACTACCTTATATTCCGTAATGTTACATCACACACGAACTTGAATAAGAATGTATTTTTAAGAGATCAAAAAACCCAGTGCAGTGGTAAAACCTAGGAAAAAAATAAGAACTCAATGGTAATATATTATTACCTACATAATAAGTTTTACGATTAAGTCAAACGAATCTAAGACGGACTTGTCCTCTGTGAATATTTTAGCTTTAAAATGAATCTTTAACCCCTTAATATAAGACCTAATATTCTTCAAAAAGTTACTCGAAATACTAAACTCGTGGATTAGGTAGCTACGATTATCGAGTAGGTACCTACTATTCAGTGACAGTTCATTCGTTATTTTGAACTATGTCATATTTTTCGATAGTAGTGCCAAAAATATACCTATTATCTCTTCCTATGGGTCTAAGAAGAGGGTCAAAGCAAGTAATACCTATTACTTATCATCATACTTGATAACTTTTATTGTCAAGGATTGTTGTGACAAGATACCGTCCTCGTAGTATTTTTTCATTTATTTCTTGAATGCTGACTCTTTAGAAGTCTTTTATTTGTGTCATCATTTCCCTGCCCTGTTCCCAGGTTATCTGGGGTCGGCGCAGTATGTTTTATGTATCATCCACCTCCTTTTCAGTCATGTCATTCTTCACACAATCCATCTACCTATCTCTTTTTCGGCCGTCCTCTGTTCCACCACCCACTTACATTCATACCCATCACTTTTTTGGTAACATGTTCCTCCTCTCTTCTTATTGCATGGCCATACCAGGAGGGACGAATCCCCTTTAGTTTATCGGTAATAGGTGCCACTTTCATACTGCCTCTGATATACTCATTCCTTATCTTGTCCATTCTCGTCACGCTACACATCCATCTCAACATTCTCATCTCTGTAGCATGCAGTCTTCTTTCATCCGTCTTCTTAATGGCCTAGCATTCTGATCCATACATTGCAACAGATCTTCTATTTAAGTCAAGTCTTTTATTTGTGTACTTATACTTAAATGTGGATCTCTACCTAACTTAGAATAAAAATTAAACATAATACTGTATTCAAATAATAAAATACAGGTAAACCATTTTAGTTACTAACAGCTAAAGTTAGACTTAGGTACTTTACTCAACAGGGCGGTTAGCTTCAAAGTCACGGTCATTTTGAAAGGTCAATGACTCTTATGATGTTGGCCAAACAAAGAACCAGTATTTGGATGTCTAAATGTAGGGAAAACACGATAGTTACTTACTTAGTTACATAAAAATTAAAGCAAGAGCGATGGTAGTAGCACAAATAGTAGCTCTGTAAATAAGAATGTGCGCCATCTTAACGCGAGGTCGTAGGTTCGAAACTTCGAATCCTAAGCACCTCTGGGTTTTCTAATCTAATGTGCGTATTTCTGTATTATACCTTTAGCTCGGCGGTGAGGGAAAACATCGTGAGGAAACCTGCGCGTTCCAGATAGTTTCTGAAACGTGAACAAAGTTTCAGTTGGTTTGAGGATTGGGGATGTCAGACGGTTACCAGAGTCCCCATATCCTGGATCATGGTGCAAGCGTACCCTGGGCTCCGATGCGACGGCTTTGGACGCAATCAGGAAGAACACGATAAGATGATGATGATGATAAGATAAACTTGGAACCGATACGAAACGATACTTGGATCTCACGGCCGCTTACCATCAGGCGGAGTCTTGATTGTCCTCAATAATAAAAAAAAACTGAAATTTTTAATTCATCACACCATGAAATTAATAGCTGATGTGCATGCATGGCGGTGACTCATCAGGTGACACGTTTGCTCGTTTGCCTCACACGATAATATCAATAATATTAATGATAATGATGTTTACAAAAAAGTAGTTAATAAAACAGTAACGTATAAATTAATGAAAGGAAGGATGTACTGCTTACCAATGCTACGTAGAAATCTCTGCATGAAGGTCAGATACGTTAAATATTCCTAAATGATCTGAAAACAAAAAGTAATTATCCTTTAGCTTCTACAGGGAGGGCTTCTTTATTAGGCCATACTAGGAAAACTATCTTAGTAAAGTATCAGCCTATTTAGTTTAAATGTTGATTTTGTATTGTTATTTTTGTTCCAAATAAACATAGGTATTTTCTTTCTATTTACTTATTATCCCACTGCAGGGCAAAGGCCTCAATCTCAGAAATCAAGTCATCGCTTCTATGATGGGATAAGGCTTAATCATCATGCCTAATGCGGATTAGGGATCACAAACCCGAGCTATGTTCGAAAAATTTCATACGTCATACTATTTGCTCAACCCGGGAATCGAACCCAGGACAAGAGATACTAGACCAACGGGAGGTTACGTTAGGGAAACGTTCACTTTAAATTCATTATTAATTTGCAGTTTTATTTCTGAAAGAAGCTAGGTACCTAGAACTTTAAAACGATTTGAAGTAAGTAGGCTTAGTTACCCTCCAGGGCCGCACGTTATTCCATCCATTAAGTATATTAAATTATCTTGATTTGACATTTACATTTCCACATCAATAATTTAATACCTTTGTAATCGTAAAATGTGATTCCCCAACTCGCACGGATCTGTCCACTTATTCTATTTGTTATAACACGTTAATATTTGCTCTGTGTCTGTTATCACCATTAGGCTTATATTTCTAGCTAAAGCCGTTCACTTTATGCACGTCACTGTGTTTTTCAAATTGCCTACAGTTTGTAGGCAAAAAATTGTGCCAAATTATATGATACTGACCCTGAGTTTAGGTAGTAAGTCTAATAATAATTTGTACTTCCTACTTTACTGACCCGTTTGGCGTAGTGGTTTGAGCGCTGGTTGAGACGCAAGGTTCGAATCCCGCACACCAAGATTTTTTTTTGTTGTATGTATCTATTTCTTCTACTCGAGGATTATATTCCTACTCATAGCAGTACAATAGGTATTAACTAGTAAATAGAAGTAATACCTAATTTAGCATTTCCACAAAGCTATACTTATTAATTAACAGCCAAGGACATTCGCTGATGAGAAACAACATACATACTAATAAAGTCTTTAGATTTTCG
The DNA here is from genome assembly GCA_014851415.1 of Cnaphalocrocis medinalis. Lineage (NCBI taxonomy): Eukaryota > Metazoa > Arthropoda > Insecta > Lepidoptera > Crambidae > Cnaphalocrocis > Cnaphalocrocis medinalis. The sequence continues at coordinate 1,082,837 of CM026294.1, forward strand.
CGCTGATTTACACAAACATGTAGGTAAATACTCGTATTTGTATATATATTTGGACAAACATTCGTAAGATGAACACTTGTGTTTGTTTTTTTTTTATAAAAGCACGGTGTACAGTGAATTAGGTCTCCAATAAAGGGTAAAAAAAAGATTGGCCATTTTATCCCACCAATCGAGAAATATTTTACTTACAGACGAGAGCGTCAGTCTTTCAGGGCTCAAGTTTTTTCCACCCTGTATAATAGATACTTAAGTACTCGTTAATACTTACCTAATTCACCTAAATTTCTATCATCACTGCACACGCACACTTTCCAATATAAGCACAACGTCTAACACATGATAATGTTTGTTAGGTTTCTTCCCCCAAAGAGAGGAGCGGCGGTATGCGACCTATCAGTTCAGCCCAAACCTCAACACCATCAGGGACAGACTCACGGGCATCTTGCAGCTGAGGCCAGAGAACCAGAACAGCGACCGAAGGTTCATATTCCCATTCCAGAATACTGGAATTGTGAACCAGAATCAGCGACCACAATTCCAAAATCAGAATAGACAACCACAATATATCCAGAATTACCCCAACCAGAATCAACAGAATCAATATTATCAAAATTATGGACAGTACCAAAATAACCAAAATGGCTTTGTGTCCTTCCCGCAGCAACCTAATAATTTTATTGAGAACCCCGATTATTCCAATGGTCAAAACCAAGGCAATTTTAATGAACAAAATCAATTTGAACCAAAGAGTGTAGATGATTCCACTGTCATGTTTGGAGAAGAAAATAATGGTGCAAATGGCATTCCAAATGTGCCACCCAATGGGATCCCAAGTGAACCACCGAATGGATTTCCGAACCAACCATTTAATGGAATTCCAAACCAGCCACCAAATGGAATACCAAACGAACCACCGAATGGATTTCCCAACCAGCCACCTAATGGTATACCAAATGAACCACCAAATGGAATTCCAAGCCAGCCACCCAATGGAATACCAAGTGAACTACCAAAGACCCCATTGTCTCCACTATCGGATCCAGTGACCGCGCTGGCTCCGCTGGCGCCAGTTCCAGAAGCCGAGAAGCGAAACAACTTCAACTTTGGACCAGCTGGTATATTCAGTAATGTCATTTTCTTATTACCTGGGTCTGTTCTATGTTCCTTTGTCGCTAACCTTTTGGATGTTTTGGGATATCATCATCATAATTCACCATGCATCAATGAAACTAATTTAAGATTCATCTCACACGATTGGTATTTCAATGTCTTATTTTGTATCTTAATACTCATTATTTAATGTACGATTGTTTGTATAATTATGATATAATTTCGTAAAATCATCACTTTACTACTGAGCATGTTCCATATTAAAAATTACATTTATGTATTAAGTATGATGGGTATCAATGTTTTCTTTATTATTCTTTTTTTTTTGGCTGCTATTTCTTTATGTTACACTATTTCTAACGTCTTTACTTTTTATACAGTGGTAATAAGCTATAAGAGATTTTATCCATTTTGATGAAATCGAGAACAAATCAATCATCACAAAATATGAACTTTATTCTTTGCATGTTTCACATAATTATGTAAAAGGGTTTATCCCGTATTATAAATTAAATAAATAAATATTATGAAAGTAGGTATGATTTTTCGGGAAAAGTGATGCACAATTTTTATCTCACAGGTTTCTTAATGAAATTGGTGACAAGAATTCTATCCATACCTATTAGTAATTAGTAGATATGCTGTAAATGATTGATTTCCTTCGGATGCCGGTGTTGATTGCACTAATTAATGCTTTCCTTAAAGGTACGGTTCCAAGTCAGACTGCACACTGCAAAAGTCATACTAAAACTGCGATCGTTTCTTTGTTGTTTCACCTTTGCAACTTACGGCTGTATTTGTATTGTACCTAACTGAAGCCAGTGGCTCGCCCTCACATCGTTTAGGTACATTAGTTTCAACCTGAACCAATAGATGGCGCTGGGTGTCCATTACATCGCGCTCGTGTTTTCGATTTACCCTTTACGCCTTGTGGTTTTACTTTAGTTTCCACTACAGTAGGTACTCCACTCAGCAGCCTGTTCCTCCCCTAGCATGATGGGTCTATGTCACAATTTTATAGAATAGAATAGAAAACGTTTATATGGCACCAAAAATACAGATATTTTTGCCAATTTTCGTATTAATAGTAGGTACTTAATTTATTTTGCAATCGATTCTTCGGTAAAAATTCGGTTCGTAAAAACCAATACAAAACCATTTCCGAGATCGACTATCGATAGTCCGACATCGCAGTTTCAATCGTCCACTCGTTCAGTGCCATGACCTTGTCTGACGGATTAGAAAAAACTTGTATCCTACGTTTGCTATTTTCGGATCGTTTCGACCCAAGTATTAGTAATTTTTTTCCTTTATCACCAAATCATGTGATAAAGGAAAAAAATATTTTTGAATAAAAGCTGTAGCGGTAAGACAGCTACTGTATCATTTTAAACTCTAGGGGGCAATTTGCGTGCAGTCGACATCGAATTTACAGATTTCATACATTCTTCCATACAAATTTTTTAGTTCGACTTCAATGTCGTATGCTTTGTCAATACAAATTGACCGAACGAAACGGCTTTAAAAAGCCGTCAGCTTTTAGATTACAATTATCTACGGGTATAAGTAGTGGCTAGTTTAGAAAGATATAATTGACTATTAGCTAGGCTAGATATTATATGTAGGTATCTGTTACAGAGATATCTGTTAGGTATAATTATTATGATCGCAAGGGATTCCATTAACGGATTCAATTTCCTTAAGCAATTAGGTATATTTTATTTTTAATACATAGGTATGTAAACATCGACTTGGTTGGGCGCAGATGTTTATGATAGATCAACTAGAAATACCTCAATATAGGTCTCCAGGAACATGGTTTAAATTAATGTGTACAGTCAAGTTCAAAAATATGTATACACTTTAGGACCTTGTCACAATACATATTTATAAGAAAGTAGAAGTCGTTTTCTTATACATATGTACTGTGACAAAGGTCCTTATGTATATACATATTTTTGAACTCGAATGTACCTAATATTTATCATCTTTCTATTTTGCTTTTGATTGCTGCTGTGTTTTGTACATTTTGGTTTCTTTTTTTTTGTCACTGTGTTGCTTTTAATGTTGTGTTGTGTGTCGTGTGTGTGTATGTTATGCTAATACTGTCTTTTAGTTCTTACTTAAAAAATCTGCAGTCATTAAAATTTATTCTCTAGATGCACAATTTCATAATGGAAGCGTTTTGAAAAATTAGTGCCAACAGCGCTGTCATTAGGAGTTACCAGTATAGACATTTTGAGTTTCGAAAATACCTTTTTCCACCACATTTTCAACCCTACTCCATAGTTCGAGTAATTGGCTTTAAAATCCAAAAATATTACTAATTTGTGATTAGAGGCTTCATTGTGGCACTTTTAACGGATGAACACGCTGTATCTAGATTAAACCACTAGACGTTTGCGTGGACGTTAATAGTAAGTATACTTTATCGAAAATAAAAGTAAAAAAGGAAACCATGCATTTTTCATAATTTTCTCGCCCTATTTTATAAGACTAGGTATTGAGGTAGGTAACCCGTAAGATCGTTTCTCCCAACATCAGGTTTTTCTTGGAAACATTATGTTAATTGTTTATTTATACTGGCATTGGTTTAACCTGGACACAATGTCAAGATGCGGTTGACAATGAAATGAATCTTCCTAGAATAACAAATATTAATAGTCCAAGGTTAAATTAATTGGTACTAGACCGAATGAAATGGCGAGCTTTGACGTGGGTAAAACGCATTTTGTGTCGCTGGACCAGTGTAGTGTACAGTCCAAGCCACAAAAAAAGATGAGATCGAATTTGCATGGTTGTAGATGACTGGATGAAGATGAATGATGGAAAACTATGGAATGAACTGTCACCAGCGGTATTTCCGAACCGATACGACCTACAAACCCTTCAAAAAGCGAGCGTATTCCTTCTTAAAAGGTCGGCAGCGCATTTGCGACTCCTCTGGTGTTGCGGGTGTCGATGGGCGGCGGTAATCGCTTACCATCAGGTGATCCGTCTGTTCGTCTGCCCCCTATCTCATTTAAAAAAAAAAAAATACGCAGGACCGAGGTGGAGGCTCTTATAATACGAACGCAAAAGCTCACTTTAAGATTTATTAACTTCGTGTTATAAAGAGTTCTATCTAAAGATCGATCTAAACCAAAAGATTAAGAAAAAGTCAGCAATGGTGAGCTCAGTGGATAAAGGAACGCCTTCCAAAAAGGGAGTTGAACCAATTTCAAAAAGTCAATGTTGTTCAAAATGGTTAGTAGAAGAAGTGGTGGGATGTATGTAATGATGATAATGATTTTCACGTGCAATATTGTAAACATTTGTATTATTATTGCAGCATTCATATTCCTCAGCACAAGCATAATATAATCATTATATTTCAATCAACGAGCACTACTTGCTTTAATAACTGCATTCACAATGAAGTCATAAAATGTTACTTAGTTCAATTCAAATGCACTTCTGCTTGTACCTATATCAATTGCAATGAATTAACACGGGGATTAACGTGTAATCGTCAATAATAAATTATAATTTAGTAATATATGGTTATAATGCAAGATACCTACCAATTTCAAACCAGTTCTCCCCGAAAAACGAGTTTATAAGGATATACTTCCTAATTATTCATAAAAATCTACGTAGGTACCTAACTCGTTTTTGTATGAAGTGGGGTAAAGATTACTTACCTATTTATTTGATTCATAAGTACTAACCACAATTATTATGTATTGTATGCAAACCGGGTACAAAATATGCATATTTCAAATAAAGATTTATTAGCAGAGATCTCCTGCACTTATCTCATTATTTGCAGGAATATAAATCTTATTTGTCTATGACAAATGGACGCTAACTATAGCCGTTGAGTAGGTAATGTTGCTAATAACGGTTATGTAAACCTTTTGTTTATTATACCTACTAAGTACCTATATATCGTAAATAAAAATTATAGATTTCGGATAGGAAACCATGCATTTTTCTTATTTTTCTCGCCCTATTTTAGAAGATTAGTTATTGAGGCAGGTAACCCGTAAGATCGTTTCTCCCAACATCAGGTTTTTCTTGGAAACATTATGTTAATTGTTTATTTATACTGGCATTGGTTTAACCTGGACACAATGTCAAGATGCGGTTGACAATGAAATGAATCTTCCTAGAATAACAAATATTAATAGTCCAAGGTTAAATTAATTGGTACTAGACCGAATGAAATGGCGAGCTTTGACGTAGGTCAGACCCATATTGTATCGGTGGATCAGTGTAGTGTCCAAGCCACAAAAAAAGATGAGATCGAAATTTGCATGGTTGTAGATGACTGGACGAAGATACGCAGGACAGAGGTGGAGGCTCTTATAATACGAACGCAAAAGCTCACTTTAAGATTTGTTAACTTCGTGTTATAAAGAGTTCTATCTAAAGATCGATCTAAAACAAAAGTGCCTACCTTATGATGAAGAAAAAGTCAGAAATGGTGAGCTCAGTGGATGAAGGAACGCCTTTCAAAGGGTTATGGGACCGAAAAAAACTCGCCAGAGGATTTGAAGATTTTTTGGCTGGTTACTGTTCTAACCTAACCAAAATTTTGTGATGATAATATTGACAAAACTCTACTAAACGATTTGTAAGATTGGTTAGGTTAGGTTAAAAGAAAAAAAAAAAAAAAAGTGACCCGCTAAAAATCTTGAAATTCTCGGGCGAGTTGTTCCATAACCCCTTTCAAAAAGGGAGTCGACCCATTTTCAAAAAGTCAATGTTGTTCAAAACGGTTGGTAGCATAAGTGGTTAAAGGCATGTACGTACATGATAATGATTTTCACGTGCAATATTGTAAACATTTGTATTATTATTGCAGCATTCATATTCCTCAGCACAAGCATAATATAATCATTATATTTCAATCAACGAGCACTACTTGCTTTAATAACTGCATTCACAATGAAGTCATAAAATGTTACTTAGTTCAATTCAAATGCACTTCTGCTTGTACCTATATCAATTGCAATGAATTAACACGGGGATTAACGTGTAATCGTCAATAATAAATTATAATTTAGTAATATATGGTTATAATACCAGAGCAACGGTAGCTCAGTGGATAAAAAAATGCATGTCATTCAAAGTCGTCCATCGAGGATCGAATCAGAGCATGCACCGCGTATTTCTACCATTAGCTCGGCGGTGAGTGAAAAAATCATGAGGAAACATGCACGTTTCGGATAGTTTCAGAAACCAGTTGATGGGACAACTCGCCCGAAAATTTCATGATTTTTTGCTCGTCACTGCTCTGTCCTAACTTCACCAATATTTTTTTCAGGCGAGTTGTCCCATAATCCTCACAAACGTGTGGTGACACGTTTGTGAGGATTATGAACCCCTTGACCATGATGATCCCCTTGATTGGGAACTGATGTTGGTCTAGTCCCCAATTCAAGGGTGGCGAAGGTCAGACGACAGTCATCTCATTGTATCTAATTGCCAGACTCCTCAAATCCTGAATCATGGTCTAAGCGTGCCTTATCTAGCGAAGCGAATTATACTAAGATGAGAGATATGGTTATAATGGCAGATGAAAATTCAAAAAAATACCCACTAATTTCAAACCAGTTCTCCCCGAATAACGAGTTTCCAAGATTATACCTAATCTATACATACATATAATAAAAATGTAAAAAAGCTGTGTCTGTACATTAAAGATATTTATCTCAAAATAACTTAGAACGACTAAAAAACAGTAACAGAACATGAATCAATGATTTTTAAAATTTTTGTCTGTCTGTTTGTCTGTTTGTCTGTTTGTCTGTTTGTCTGTTTGTCTGTTTGTTCGCGCTAATCTCGGAAACTACTGAACCAATTCGAATGAAACTTTTTTATTGTATAGCTGTAATATCAGGGCAACTTATAGGATATATTACATTTTGAAGACCAGGCTCCTTGATGTAGAACCACAACAGCCCAGCTAAACTATAAGAGGTAGGTCAATGGCACCTTAACAAAAGTTGTTCAGATTGATGAGCAGTTTATGATGCCATGAAAAAATCAAAGATCATGGAACATCTGGTTTGGACCTCTAAGAGCCCAGCTACACTATAACAAATATGGAATGAAATGGAATGGAAAATTGTCAAATGTGATGAGCATTTTGGATGAGATCCTATAAGGAAGGATATTCCGAACTTAAACCCCTAATGGAGCGAAAAGGGGGTTCAAAGTTTGTTCATGGGACTACGTGATTCCTTGGCCCAATTTACTCCAACTTTTGCATACACATTCTTTGACAGAATTGATGGATAAAATATAAGATTCAAACTTTAATAGAATACTTACATCCCCTAATGGAATAAAAAATAATTTGGGGGTTACTTCATATTTTAGAAGTTGATATTTTAAATATTAAATGGGTTTGCACTTGACCTCATCTCACCTGATGGAGAGTGACAATGAGGTCTAAGATGTAGCGTGCTTTCCCAGAAGAAGCCTATTCACTCTCGACTTGAAGACACCCAAATTGTAGCTCTCTGGAAATACAAAAGCCGGCAAGTTGTTCCATTCCTTAGCATTTCGTATAAAATATTAATGAGCCGCCTTAAAAATCTATTAACCTATAAACGAACATTTATAATAAGTAATATTTTTGTTAAATTCTATTTAAATAATCATTTTTAAGTCAAGAGTCATAAAGTTCACGCAAACGAAGTTGCGGGCGGCCACTATTATTCATAAAAATTCAACGTAGATACATACTTCGTATTTGTATAAAGTGGGATAAAGATTACCTATTTATTTGATTCATAAGTAGTAACACAATATTTATGCAAAGCCATGTACTGAATATGCATATTTCAAATGAAGATTTATTAGCAGAGATCTCCTGCACTTATCTCATTATTTGCAGGAATATAAATCTTATTTGTCTATGACAAATGGACGCTAACTATAGCCGTTGAGTAGGTAATGTTGCTAATAAAGGTTATGTAAACCTTTTGTTTATTATACCTACTAGGTAGGTAGGCTAGTAGGTAGGTACATCATCGTCTGATGACGATCCTGGGCTGATGCCCAGGATGATCTCCCGTTTGCTGCCAAAGCCAGCTTAGAAGCTTTGAGGATTGGACTCTGAGCTAGGACTCAAGGAGTCTGGTAATAGGGTATTACAACCCTTTTATGTTACGACTAGCCTAGCATTTTACTACGCCCCTTGTACGCCCCTTGTAATGTAATTTTTCGGCCAAAACCAGCCTTGTCGCAGTAGACACCTAATATCCAAATGTCAATAACATGGTCGTATGTCAGTATTCATCTACCGGTTGGCTGTGATAATAATTATTTTATTGCATTTGGTTACTTCCAGTTTTACAACTGGTTTTCCTTGACGCGATACGTAGCAAGGCTCGGTTGAATTAGACGAAATAAGCAAATAAACGAGTACAGTCAACAGCAAAGGCACGCTTTTCGCAGCTATTGACTTTTGTGATCCATGGAATAAGTACCAGAAAATGCGAAAAATGTGTTGCTATTTCTGTTCTTGACTGTACGTGAGCGATCGTTGAGACAACGTTTCTAGATTAGCTTAAAAACTACTTACATACTCATCTCAAACTAGGGTATACATGCCCTGTACTATGTCAATAGGCGGATCCGTTGTTTACCACTAGGTAATTCTTCTGTTTACGTGGTACGATATCAGTTCAATTTATTTGTTTATTATTTGGAATTGTAATTATTTTCTTTGCCTTCCAGGTGAGATCTGCCAGACGGTGGAACAGAAGCCAGGCAACTGCATCAATATCATAAAATGCCAGCCCTACATACGAATCCTACAAGACTCTAGGAACAACCCTCGAGCTGTGCAGATCTTGAGGAGAGCGCATTGCGGATTCGAAGGGAACAACCCTAAGGTAAGAATCTATACTATATGAAAAGTTTGTTTTAAGCAAAACGACAAGGCTTATAAGTCATTCGAAAATGTGAAACTCTTGCACGATGTAATCGACACTCACCGCCATCTATTGGTCGTGTTTGGTACCAATAGAAAAATTAAGTCCTGAAACGAAGTGAAGGCGGGCTTAGTTTTTAAATCACCCTTCATTTTAGGTCATTTTAGTTGCTCTCTTGACATGATGCCTTCTCCTTTTCACCCGATCTTTGGCTTCCATTCTACTTAGCAACATTGGAAGTCAAACGACCCAAAACGGTCAAAAGATGGAAGAAATGGCTGGGCGAATGATGTCAAGCTTAGGCTTTTTGGGTACCGGCATCCGCCACTGGTATGAATCTGCTCATGCCACCAGTATTGGTTGCCCATGTACGGTGGCCAGCACATCAAGTTACTACAATCTGTCAAATTTCTTCAATCGAACCTCATTTTTATGTCAAACGTGTTTGGTCAATATCAACTGAGGAAATTTGACAGATTGTAGTAACTTGATGTGCTGGCCACTGTACCATAACCCTGGGTAGAAGAGTTTACCGATGAAAGTCTGATATTAAATAAAAAAATCAATTTCAAGTTTTGGAAAACCCGCTGACAAACACTCAACCCATTCCTTTCTACTCCAGGTTTGCTGTCCGCTCCAAGGCATCCCCAACACGCCTGCACCCGTGGTCACCACGACCACGACGACCACCACCGTGGCTCCCAACCCTGAACCCTCGGGGAAGGGAACGTCAGACGACTTCGTGCCATACTTCCCCGAGCCTCCCGAGTGTGGAGTCAGTAATGCGTCCTTCAGTCGAGTCGTTGGTGGAGTCAAGGCTAAGTTAGGTAAGTTACCTATACCATCTAGATTATTATTTTGAGGACCGAAGCTTGGATGACAACGTCTTATTGGACAAAATGCACTAGTTTTCTGCTAATATCGCTTTATATTAGCATCATCAACCCAGCGAATTACAGTCCAACAGCAACACCATATGATTTTGTATAAGGTCGTAAGACCTAAAAGCCTTTTTAACCCTTAATAAAGGCAATAGGAAAAAAGATCCCACCTGGCTTTAGACCTTATCTATCAACACATAAGAGCGAAAACCTATGAAATTTGTCATTGACTTATATCCTATCAAAAACCACAGATTTTTTATTCTGTCTGTTGTCTGGGCTTTAGGACGATTTATGTAAGGTACCTAGCAGACGAGTAGACAGATTGAAGTGATAACTGGCGCCGATGGACTACTGCAACATCAGAGGAGTCACAAATGCATGCCAACCATTTCAAATGGAAATCTTACGCTTTTCTTAATTGCGTCATCGCGTCAGTTCGCTACGAAAAATATCTCGTTTTTATTATAGTTTTGTCGTATGAGATTGATCACATCAAAATAGGTAGTGTTCAAATGTCAATAAAATAAATATTCTCCACCATTAACCTACTGTACTGTAGTGAAAACCGAAACGCATTGCAACATAAGAGTAACCTTTGCATGGGGGGTAATTGGGCGTCCCTAATGATGATAGTCCATGGTTATTTCAGGTCAATAAATTGGGTTGGCTCCATTACAACGCCAATATTAACACAGACCAAAATAAATGTTTTGAATCTAAGTAATGTCACCGCCATGTCAGGTAATTGCATATATCGAAAAATTTGGTCCGAATCAAACTTAACTGCTCGCAATTAATTTTACGAACCGTCTTTGTTGTTTGTCAAATTCTTGATGTCTGAGTGAGACTCCGGTCATATTTATGATCTTTTGACGATACTATAGCACCTATACTGAAAGCGTTTTAGCGTCATTAGCAGTTACAGCTCCATAGATAAATATCTTGAATTCCCAAAATGCGTCACTAAGTAGAATTTAATTTCCGACCATACTCCAAATTCCAGAAATGACAAATAATGCTCTTTTGCTAATGAACCCTTCATGGCGCCGAAACTTTTAGTTCTAGAACTAAAAGTCTAGAGACTAGAGAAGACATTAATTGCTGCCGCTTGGCTAGTTTTGCTATCCCTTGTCAGGTCAAAATTTGGAATTGCCCTTTTGGAATTTTCTGTCCTGATCCTTTGATCAGATGTTTTTCTTTTACCATTTCCAGGTGACTTCCCCTGGATGGCCCTGCTGGGCTACAAAAGTCGTCACGGCCCTGGCGCCCGCTGGCTCTGCGGAGGATCCCTCATCAGCTCGAAGCACGTGCTCACAGCTGCTCACTGCATCCACGGCAGGGAGAATGACTTGTGAGTATAAGTTGCTTAGAGTATTGAAGGAGCTAGAAGAGTCAAGTGGTTCTGGCCTCCCGTGTATGCAGAAAGTCAGCTCAAAACAGATGCTGACGGCTGCTCACTGCATCCACGGCAGGGAGAATGACTTGTGAGTACAATGTTGCTTAGAGTAATGAAGGAGCTAGAAGAGTCAAGTGGTTCTGACCTCCCGTGTATGCAGAAAGTCAGCTCAAAACAGATGCTGACGGCTGCTCACTGCATCCACGGCAGGGAGAATGACTTGTAAGTCTGCCTGCGCTGTGTTTAGCTGAGTGAGTGAGGGTACCAGACGCCCCATCGGGAGGAAAGTTTGCAGCGCAATTGTGGCTCCACTTGTTGCTATGTCTACGGGCGACGGCAATCGCTCACCAGTGATCTGTCTGCTCGTATGCCACCTATCACATAAAAAAGAAAATTATGGGTTCAGCAAAAAAAGCATATACATAGGTATGTGTTATAGGTATATGGATTTGATTGTTGGATAAAGATTGGTCAAATCGCGCCTTACTCAAAACCTTTAATCTTCGTCCATAGACTACATAAACCCGGATACTTCAGCAAACCTCTACCACCACAGTCATCCATCATTATTATGTTTAATACTGCTGCTTTGTCCGCATAATGATACATTTTAATACCCACTTCCTGCTATTATGGAGAATTGATAGCAGTAAAAACATCCTTTTAAGGTGATAAATATCCACAATTGAGACATAAATACTGACTACGATTGTCATAAAAATAGTAGTAGTGTAAGAAACACACAATTGCTGTGCCTAAGTGATCTAAGTGTATCGGAAAATAGTTATACCTACACTGTTTCTGTAAACATTTACATCTATATAAACACGTCTTCTGCTAACCGTATTAAACAATATCAAAAAAATATAACCGATTTTTGAGGATGCTTTTCATTTTGATAACTTTAGGCCCAGAGATCCCCATGTCCTTTATCTTGTGTATACTTTGGTGTAATTGCACTGGTAAATACCAAGTGTTCTTAAATACCTAAATAAAACCATTTCAATCAATAATGTCGACTTTTTGGTATTGAAGCATTTTTATCAGCAAAAGCGGATGTCACGACCGATCTTTAAACATTCAAACCACTTGGCCTCAATCCACGACCTTAGGATGCGATGCTTTAAACAATCATACATTTATTCTGCATTTACTTAAGTACATAAAAAAACGGTTGTCTGTTGGAATAAAAAAAAAACACAATTTCTAAGTAACTATATAGGTAGTAGATACGTTTTAATGACAATTGCAATAGGTAATTAATTTTCATAAAAAAGATAAATTTAGGTCAACTCGTGTACGTAAGATTAATGACTTTTTAACCATCAGCTATTGGCTGAAATGATGATGATGATGATGAACCATCAGTTAATATCATTGTGGACCATTCTCGTAACATCCATTCTGTCACCTAAGTATTTAACTTCGCTATTAATTATTTTTTGTGTTATGGCTTGTAAATGTCAAGTGCTTAAGGAGACACTAACAGTAGCTTTACCATGAGTTTGAAATACTATCCTCGCTATCGAAAACTATCGCTTTGTCTCTTTCATTGTGATGCATTTGAATGAGACAGAGTAATAGTTTACGTTATGTCAGTTTTAGATGTCAACTCTTGGTAGCGCTACTGATAGTGAAATTGATCGGTGGATTGAGTTGTATTATAATACCTTTTTTTTATGTGATTGGTAGCAGACGAGCAGGCGGATCACCTGATGGTAAGCAATTGCCGCCGCCCATGGACACCTGTGGTGCAACACCAGTGGAATTAGAAGTGCGCCGCCAACCTTTTATCCCCTTCCCTCCCGGGTGGGCCTCCGGTACCCTCACTCGACGAAACACAGCACTGGGGCTGCTTCACGCCGGTTTTCTGCGAGGCAGTGGTATCACTCCGGTCGAGCCGGCCCATTCATGCCGAAGCGTGGCTCTCCCACAGTTTGCTCCCACCTATCCCTTTGTTTAACTTGCTGCACTCGTTGTCCCCAATCTCAGACTTGATTTGGTCAGTCCAACGCATGGGTGATCTCCTGCGCAGTCTAAGGATAAATGGGGTCTTCTCTTTCCCACGCTTTGATGGTCTTTCAATAGCGCGGCATTTAACCAGCCAAATTATAATAATACTAGTGGCCCGCCCTCACTTTGCTTCGGGACCGTAATTCAGAAATGAACCAATAGATGGCGATGTGTCCAATTACATCGCGCAAGCGTTTCGTGTTTTCGGTTTACCTATAAGCCTTGTCGTTGTCTATAGATGTTATCTCTTTATAAATAGTATAGATTAACATTTATTTTCCATCAGCTCAAAAGGTTACATAGTTTAGAAGTACCTACATTTTGTAGGCATTTGTATTCATACAGGGTCCTTATGTGTGAGTGGCTGGTCCCTGTTAGATATTGGTTTAATAATCTTGTCTTACGGGTCACCAGGCCCTCCCCCGCAGAAGACTGCAAGTATTGGATCATTCAGTGAGATGACAAGGAATAAATAGGCGCTACCATAGGTCTGTTTTTAATCTCGTAGAGTGGTCCGAAAGAGAGTGTAAATAAAGTCCACTTTACATTACTTGTCTGTTCTTATTTGCAGATTCGTTGTCCGCTTAGGAGAGCTGGACCTGGAGAGTGAGACAGAAGGAGCCACGCCGACAGACGTACTCATCAAGGAAAAGATCAAGCACGAGCAGTACAGCGCTACAGCCTTCACCAACGACATTGGGATACTGGTTTTAGACCGGACCATCACCTTCACGGGTCAGTAATACCTTTTTTTTTATAGGATAGGGGGCAGACGAGCAGACGGATCACCTGATGTTAAGCGATTACCGTCGCCCATGAACACCTGCAACTCCAGGGGCTTCACAGGTGCGCTGCCGGCCTTTCAGAGCGAGATATGCCTGCTTATTTACTACGCTGAAACAGCTATCCAATATGGATCTTTGCATCTGACATCAAAATTTGCCATTTTATTCAGTCCTGTGCCAATACATCCCAATCATGCACTCATGATGCTTTGAGGTCCTAACTTCTTCACTGCAGCGACATAGGATTAGTCTTTAACACCGGAGGTGTTAAATTAGTTACTATGGGAAGGACGATCACGGAATTAATGAATTACTTAATATCAAGATCGGGCGCAAGCGGACCTTAGGCCACAAAATACATATTGACACAGAAGGCTGACTGCGCACTAAGAGCTAAAAATATGTCATGTACGTACTCACGCATGCGCACTAACGGGCAAAAACGCCTTTTCGACCACATTAATCCTAACTTATGACATAAGATTGTCAAACTGTCGAGGTCTATGGTAGAGGCCGCGCGCTTATGTACTCATGCCGGGCAACAACCCTAGCATATGTCAACGAGCTCTTCTAAATTCAAAATCGGTTCAAAGTCTAACTTCTGTGTGTAATTATTTTGTGCTTAGGCGGCTTGACCACAAGTTTAAAGTCCCTCATTGAGTTTTGGAACTGGAAGGAACTGGATAAGTAGTATGTTTGACGTTTCTCTGCGGAAACCTAAAACTAGTTGATCTGACAAATAATTAACTGAAGTGAATAAACGACAACCGTTAGGGTTCCTACGGGTTTTTAGGTTGAGACTGCTTCGCGGCAAATCTTCACTCCTCTGGTGTAACTGATGTCCATGGGCGGCAGTAATTATTTACCACCAGATTCCCCCTTCCATCCTCCCTAGGCCCGACGAAGTGCCGATTATATTGCTTATCTAAAGAAATCTTTGTTTTATTTACAGAACTGATCAAGCCGATTTGCATCCCCAAGCAGGTCAGCCTGAGATCCATGACGTTTGAGAACTACAACCCTATTATTGCAGGGTGGGGAGATACAGAGTTCCGTAAGTAGTTTGTACTTCTACATTAAGTTTGCGTCAAGAATGACTTCCACTAAAAATATTTCTTTCTTTGATATTGATTGAGACGGCATCATCCAATTCATTATATTTTCCTGTTCTCAAATTAAAGTTTTACCTTGTGCTTTACAAATACCCAGACCCAACACAAACATCTGTATCATTTTTATGTGCCCAAATAATATTTTTTCTTTCTTTCTTTCTTCCTTTCAATAAAAACATTGTGTGAAGTGTGAGGCGCGCACAGGCGCCATGGCAATTAAATAGGGGCACCACGCGCTTAAATCCCTTGTAGTTGTCTACCTATGCCTACACCATCATTAATGAAGTAACGCTTATTTTTTTCTTTGTTGATATTGCACACAGCGCTGTATGGATTGACCCCGTTATTCTTGAATGTAAAAACACTATTTTAACTTTCTAAGCATCCTTATTGATCATAAAAACATATTCTACCCAGGTGGTCCATCAGCCACGCACCTGATGGCACTGCAGCTGCCAGTGGTCAGCAACTCGTACTGCGCACAAGCATACTCCGCGTACAAGGCGCAGACGATCGACGACCGCGTGCTCTGCGCCGGGTACAAGCAGGGGGGGCGGGACGCGTGCCAGGGGGACAGTGGGGGCCCCTGATGCAGCCCATTGTGAGTAGAAGTTTTCCTTATATGTCAAACTTACTATTCTATATGTCAAACTTACTAGCAACTACATAGTATTGCGCATAAGCATACTCCGCGTACAAGGCGCAGACGATCGACGACCGCGTGCTCTGCGCGGGTACAAGCAGGGGGGGCGGGACGCGTGCCAGGGGGACAGTGGGGGCCCGCTGATGCAGCCCATTGTGAGTACAGGAGTGTGAGTTGTATTATAATACCTATCCCTTTGTTTAACTTGCTGCACTCGTTGTCCGCAATCTCAGACTTGATTTGGTCAGTCCAACGCATGGGTAATCTCCTGCGCAGTCTATCTAAGGATAAATGGGGCCTTCTCTTTTCCACGCTTTGATGGTCTTTCAACAGCGCGGCATCTGACCAGCCAAATAATAATAATATTATCATTTATTTTCCATCAGCTCAATAGGTTACATAGTTTAGAAGTACATTTTGTAGGCATGTGTATTCATACAGGGTCCTTATGTGCGAGTGGCTGGTCCCTGTTAGATATAGGTTTAATAAACTTGTGTTACGGGTCACCAGGCCCTCCCCCGTAGAAGACTAGTATTGGATCATTTAGTGAGATGACAAGGAATAAATAGGTCTGTTTTTAATCTCGTAAAATGGTCCGAAAGTGAGTGTAAATAAAGTCCACTTTACATTACTTGTCTGTTCTTATTCGCAGATTCGTTGTCCGCCTAGGAGAGCTGGATCTGGAGAGTGAGACAGAAGGAGCCACGCCGACAGACGTGCTCATCAAGGAAAAGATCAAGCACGAGCAGTACAGCGCTACAGCCTTCACCAACGACATTGGGATACTGGTTTTAGACCGGACCATCACCTTCACTGGTCAGTTTTACCTGCTTATTTACTTCGCTGGCACAGTGATCCAATATGGATCTTTGCATCCGACATCAAAATTTGCCATTTTATTCGGTCCTGTGCCAATACATCGCAATCATGCACTCATGATGCTTTGAGGTCCTTAGCCACTTCTTCTATGCAGCGACAAAGGATTAACTTCTTTAACACCGGGGGTGTTAAATTAGTTACTATGGGAAGGACTATCACGGAATTAATGAATCATTTTCAAGATCGGGCGCAAGCGGATCTTAGACGGCTGGACCACAAGTTTAAAGTAGCTCAGTGAGTTATGGAAGGAACTTGACAAGTAATATGTTTGGCGTTTCTCTGCGGAAACCTAAAACTAGTTGATCTTACAAATAAGTGATACCAACTAAAGTCAATAAAGGACAACCGTTGGGGTTCCTACGAGTTTTTAGGTTGAGAGTGCTTCGCGGCAAATCTTCACTCCTCTGGTGTAACTGATGTCCATGGGCGGCAGTAATCATACCACCACCAAATACCCCCTGGTCTCCCTATCTCTTAGAAAAACATATCTAGTGCTTAAGACCCGACAAAGTGCCGATTTTATTACTTAGGTATCTAAAGAAATCTTTGTTTTATTTACAGAACTGATCAAGCCGATTTGCATCCCCAAGCAGGTCAGCCTGAGATCCATTGACGTTTGAGAACTACAACCCTATTATTGCAGGGGGGTGGGGAGATACAGAGTTCCGTAACGTAGTTTTGTACCTACTTCTACATTAAGTTTGCGTCAAGAATGGCTTCTACTAAAAATATTTCTTTCTTTGATATTGATTGAGACGGCATCATCCATTTCATTATATTTTCCTGTTCTCAAATTGAAGTTTTACCTTGTGCTTTACAAATACCCGAACCCAACATAAACATCTGTATCATTTTTATGTGCCCAAATATTTTTTTTGAGCAAAAGTATGTTTCGAATTTTTCGAACATAGCTCGGGTTTGTGATCACCAATCCGCATTAGGCAAGCGTGGTGATTAAGCCTAATCCCATCTTAGTAGCGATAACTTGATTTCTATGATGGAGGCCTTTGCCCTGCAGTGGGACAGTATATAGGCTGATACTTTACTTTACTTTTTTTCTTTCTTTCTTCCTTTCAATAAAAACATTGTGTGAAGTGTGCGGCGCGCACAGGCGCCATGGCAATTAAATAAGGGGCACCACGCGCTTAAATCCCTTGTAGTTGTCCACCTATGCCTACACCAACATTAATGAAGGTAACGCTTATTTTTCTGTTGTTGATATCGCACACAGCGCTGTATGGATTGACCCCGTTATTCTTGAATGTAAAAACACTATTTTAACTTTCTAACCATCCTCATTGATCATAAAAACATATTCTACCCAGGTGGTCCATCAGCCACACACTTGATGGCACTGCAGCTGCCAGTGGTCAGCAACTCGTACTGCGCACAAGCATACTCCGCGTACAAGGCGCAGACGATCGACGACCGCGTGCTCTGCGCCGGCTACAAGCAGGGGGGCGGGACGCGTGCCAGGGGGACAGTGGGGGCCCGCTGATGCAGCCCATTGTGAGTAGAAGTTTTCCTTATATGTCAAACTTACTATTCTACTAGCAACTCGTATTGCGCATAAGCATACTCCGCGTACAAGGCGCAGATGATTGAAGAATTCGTGCTCTGCGCGGGAGCAAATAGGGAGGGCAGAAAGCGTGTCAGGGCGACAGTGGGGTCCGCTGATGCAGCCCATTGTGAGTAGAAGTTTCCTTATATGTCAAACTTAGTATTCTACTAGCAACTCGTATTGTGCATAAGCATACTCCGCGTACAAGGCGCAGACGATCGATGACCGCGTGCTCTGCGCCGGGTACAAGCAGGGGGGGCGGGACGCGTGCCAGGGGGACAGTGGGGGCCCACTGATGCAGCCCATTGTGAGTTGTCCTTTTCATGTCCAACTTACTACTTATTCTACTAGCTACTCGTAGAGTGACGTCCTTTGACCGTTTGCGTCTTGCCGGCGACCTCCCCACCCTCGGGCGCTGCGTAGACGCCAATAATGCTCAAAGGACGCTAGCGTGGGGTCACTCTAAGTCCTACTCCGCATACAAGGCCCAGACAACGAAGCTCTTTTGTGCTACAAAATCAGACATAATTCGCCTCCAGCAAAGTAAGCTACCGATCCAAACGGCTGCAGAAATAGTAGGTAACATTAAAGCTCAGAGTACGAATCTTTACGATCGATACCTACCTACGATTGTAGGCCTAGCACAAACTTTTCAAGAAATCGCATCGTGCCCACGCTAGGATTACAGTAGTAGTACTCAGCACGAATCGCCTTCGATAAATCTAACGCACCGTAGCATTTCCTTAAAAAAATATATTGGAAACATTAGTTCGTTATGTTTTATCTGTGGACGGGCCCACGTTGCGATACTATCCTTTCTGACGTTTGTGCGGTCAATTTCAGTTTGTTCTGCTCACGTACGATAGAGGGAGCATAAAATTACTGTAAATGTTTATTAAATTACGATAGGTACTTAATTACGATTTCTGTGAAAAGTTCATGCTAAGCCTAATAGGCCTCAAGCTCTCTCACAACCGTTCTTTTTAAACTTATGCATTTTAACTTTGTTTCAGTATGACGAAGTAAACTACCTAACCCACTTCTACCAAATCGGCGTGGTGTCCTACGGCAGGAAGTGTGCGGAGGCCGGCTTCCCCGGCGTCTACTCCAGGGTCACACACTTCGTACCCTGGCTGGCGGAGAAGGTTCTAGGACAGGCTCAGAGCTAGAATCAGATAACGTGATATGGAACTAGAAGTGATATAGGGATAGACAGCCAATCATCAGGTTACCACAACCTGTCAAAATTTCCTCTTTTTTTATGTGATAGGTAGCAGACGAGCAGGCGGATCACCTGATGGTAAGCAAAGCAATTGCCGCCGCTCATGGACACCTGCAACACCAGTGGAGTCACAAGTGCGCTGCCAACCTTTTATCCCTTTCCCCCCCGGGTGGGCCTCCGGTACCCTCACTCACTCGGTGAAACACAGCACAGGGGCTGCTTCACGCCGGTTTTCTGTGAGGCAGTGGTATCACTCCGGTCGAGCCGGCCCATTCATGCCGAAGCGTGGCTCTCCCACAGTTACCACAACCTGCCAAATTTCCTCAATTGATATTCAACCTAATGTGATTGACAGTAAGATGAGAGTCGATGACGCTTTCAATTTGCTTTACCCCTAATTACCAAGACATTTCTTGCTTAATATAATATTTGACAATGTTGCTACCTACCAACATACCTTTTGTTACCATTAGATATTATATTAATGCTTAGTGACGTTTTATGACAAAACTGTAGGATCTAAGATTAACCAAATGTGATAATAATGAATGACAATAAAAATCTACCAAGTATAACGAGATAAGTTAGCACCTTTAATTTCCAGATGCTTTTCTTCTTTCTTTTCACAAAAAATAAACCCTGTGTAAAAAAAATAAGGTTTGGCGTATTTTGGTGGAATCTGGATCACCTATGGATCCGCCATTTTAATTTTTAATGTCGGCGAAATGGCCAAAACCGAGTATCAAAATGGCAGACAAAAACAAAGCCAAAAGAGCTAAACCCCTGTCAGCTAGTTAATAAAATTAAGGATTGCCCAGAATTCCTCTATTTATAATGATCACTGTTAAAATATCCTTTGTGATAAAAAATAAAAACATTATCTTACTTATAGAGGTCAATTCTGTGGTCGACTTTATTTCATTAGCGATTAGGTATTATTTGAATATATCATAGGTACTTACTAATTTTTTAGCCTTGTTTCCAATAGTATTGTTTGTGTAATTTTATTTCTTAAATTAAATGTTAAATGACAGACTTGTGAATTGTATCTAATAATTAAGTATTTATTGAGCCGTTTATCTTCAGAAATAGGTAAGACGTTAAATATTTAAATAATTAATAAGCACATTCAGTGATTTTGTATTTTTTACAATAAATTATTTGATTTTATTATTTTTCTTTCTTTTCATTACAATGGAGTATGAGATGCCTGAATGCCTATCTTCTTAACACAGCACTTAATTAATAAAAAAGGTAAACCCTATTTTTCTATGCCCCTATTATAAAGTGTAGACTTAATTAATACAGGCCGGAAAATAAATAGGTAATCCTTTTTTAATAATAGACTAAAATGTTGAATTTTTATAATTGTTTTAAAAAAGTTACAGATATTTCGCAAAGTGCGAGCACTATCTAATAATTATGTATTAACTAGGAGGTAGGTACATAGTTTTGTTTTGTTTATCGTAAACGTTATTTTAATACGATTAATAAATAATGTTCACTTATAACAGGAACTAGACCGATCAATAGATTAACGACCTTATTTTTTACGCGATAAGCCTAAAAATGCAATAAGTTGTTCTGATAAAGATATATCTTGATAAATAATGGATGCTTGATAATAATATTGATAGTGAATTCACCACAAAAATGTGCGGAAAGCGTTTTCAGTGCCATTTGATAGTAAACATAGTTTACACATTATTTCTGTGACAACTTTTGTAATGCCTCTAATACATTTAAAAATACTTTGATTTCATTATAGATAGATAAATATATTGTTCTAGTTTACCTATATTATTTTTTACTTCTATTATTATGAGTAAAAACGTTTGATAATTTGTAGAAATTAGTGTTTTGTGAGAGTAAACATACTTAGTGGTCTTCTCAAAATGAGTTTTGAGCGTGTACCCGGTGAGTACTCTCTTTATTATTTTTAACGATGACAAAAAATTTGGTAACTAGATACTTAGGTACCTACAATCTCAAAAAATACATTGTAAAGATATTTTCCAATTACCTACTTATGATGAGCTCGAATCTTAACGTCGTAAGGCCCAGACAGCAGACAATGGAAAATCAATTGTTTCATGCCTTTTAAAAGGCTTTTGGGTCTTACGACGTTAAAACCCCTACAGAACCACGGGTCATTCTCATCGAGATGTCATATTTATCTGATATTACATAGGTATATGACGCCTTCTATAATAATTATTAGATATTTAGTAAATGTGAAAATTCTAATGTCAATTCCGGAGGGATAAGGATACATAAAGATTGCCACGGACATGACATCTCGATGGGAATGACCCAGTCACCCAAAATCGTGATAGTGGAGAAATGGTACCTATAGGGACTATGGATGCAGTTGTCAGCACACGGTGACGCGATATGCCCTTAATAATGATAGGGGGGAACATTCCATCCATCCAGCTGTACCTACCGAGTACCGACCTATTAAGTGACCTATAAATATAGTTAAGAGCATCCAAACACAGCGCGGCGGGCAGGCCGCGCAACAGCTGCACTTGTCGCTCGATATTTTTCCACCGTACTTATAAACTGGGCCCAAACTGCTCGCAGTTCACAAGAGGCGGTGGGAACCCTGAAATGAGGATACATTAAATTCCAATGCTGATAAATGAAGCCACATCTGACAACTAAAAAACCTTATCTTCTATACTACTTAACAATAGCGATGACCTTGAGTGCGCACCAACCAATTTTAGTAGAAAGTCTTGTTTTTTACGTGCTCAAACTGACGGTCATCACTATTCTTTCATGCCGTCAGCTATACCTATACCTACTATTTCTAAAGCGATAAATTCTATATACAGGGAGGCTAATTCTACAGGGTTTACCTCCATAACTACAGTGAGTCATACAGCTGGTTCACACAATGTTTACATCCCTTTAACCATGTATTCCACCAACCATTTCAAACAAAATTTGTTATACTAGGTACTTTTAAACGTCATAGAACAGATGTTGTTCAGATTGTTTAGTAGAAAGAGTTGTGAAGGGATGTAAATTGTTCACAGATAAGTACGCCTTTTATGTAGATTGGGATACATGATGATACGCACAAATACGTATAGGTAATAGTAGGTCCTACTACTAAAACCTGCTTACTCGATAAGTCAGGTGACTTTGATTTCTGGATCTACAGGGGTCTTGTAATCCTTGATAAGATACACAGTAACTAAAAACAAGTGTATTAGAGAAAGGAATACTACGAGTATGTTACCTAAATAGATAAATGCTGATATAAGCACATGGTACGAAGGCCAAGGTAAGTACTTAATAAGAGTTATGAATGTTTTATAATCTTTAATTACTTATAAATTATCATGGATTAATAGGATACACGAGTTTGAGTCCATCTGAATATTTAATTATTAATCTGCTATCTAATTTATTACATGCTATAAAATGTTTTTGATAATCCATGTACGTACTAAGACGCTTATAAGGTTGGAAGATACCAGAGTTAAGATACTACTAGTACAGAGAACTGATGATGGCTTATGGAACTAAAACTTGGCCTCTTACTATTATGGGCCTCATTAGGAAGATAAGGTTCAGCGGGTCACAGAAAGAGCTATGCTCATAACAAAAGTCGCCGATATAGCCCAAGGGGTTAAACCCCAGGGCAACCTGAAGAAACAATAGGCACACATTAGCAATTAGAACTGACAGTCAATGTGATGAAGGGATTTTGAATGGATTCACACCTCTGCTGGATGCTACCTCGTACCACATACCATATTTCTACCGTGGGAGAGCCCGCTTCGGCATTAATGAGCCGACCGGAGTGATACCACGGGCTCGCAGAAGACAGGCGTGAAGCAGCGCCTGCGCTGTGTTCGAGTGGGTGAGGGCACCGGAGGCCCAATTGGGGTGAAAGAGGGTTAAGGGTTGGCAGCGCACTTGCGACTCTGCTAGTGTTGCAGGTGTCTATGGGCGGCGGCTATCGCTTACCATCAGGTGATCCGTCTGCTAAGTCCTTTTTGTACAAGATTATTTACTCCAAATAAATATTTTCTATTCTATTTCTATTTTTCTATTCTACATAAAAAAAGCTCTTTTCTTCTTTGCACCACGCTAATATTGGGAATGCTCTTGATTCCAGTCCTGTACAAGCTATGGTACTTCCTCCGGACGTACGTGCTGACGATCCCGCGCTTCGACCTGTTCCTGCAGGGGGCGCTGCTGATCGTCATCCTGCTGGAGCACAACGTCTACCTCCTGCTCAACAGGGATGCCGACACCGGGTACAGCACGCCTCTGATTGAAGGTAGGTGCGTATCAGATCTCTCCCAACGTTGTTCAAAAGTTATCATTTCAGCCAATAGATGTTCCTGGACAAAGGTCTCCTCCAATGCGTAAGGATGAGACCCGAGGAGAGTACACACCTATGCCTCAAATGTTCTCCACAGGGATCTGTCTAGTGCGACCTTTACCTGTCGGAACACCTTATGTGGTCTACCACGGCTGCAACTTTCTGTGCGCGGCCTCCACTCAAGGACCTTTCCGCCCCAACGGCCGTCTGTTCTCCTCAGCATGGGTTCTGTCCCAACCGTAGCAGCGCCCGATCAACTTGCTTCAAATGCGGAAGAAAACCTTATTCCCTCCTATTAACTACTTTACAGCCATGAGCTTTAATGTCATCCTAACACACAGAATGAAACATCTGCCTCAAACGCTGGCCTAATATGATGACAATTGTCAGGATTTCGAAAAGTCTCAGAAATATAAAAAAAAAATATTCAAGTTAGGTCCATACAGAACACTTATGAATGTCAAAACATACTCGTATAATCTACCACTGGTTCGTCGGAACGTCGATTTCTACTGAGAGGACATCTCAGTAAGGTAATACCGCGTTTGTTTCCAGACTGGGTGATCATTGGCACGGGTGGGTTGGAGTTCGCCCTCGGCGCCCTAGTGGCATGGTGCGGGAAGGGAAAGAGAAACTTCGCGCTGTCGTTCTGGCTGGCTGCGGCGGCCATCTCTGGACTGCTGGTCCTCGCGTTTCCGTTTAAAAGGCCCAACCCTCCTTCAGTTGGTGAGTAGATTTAGAAAAAATCTTGTCTTCTGCGTCTCAGTGGCACTTTTGGTTGCTTCCGAAGCTTTTGCCTTACTACTACTTCTTAACATAAAACGACCGACCCGTAGGTATAACCTTTATTAATCTTATAGTTGGGTAAGTACTTACTAGACGAGGAACCAAATTAACTGGATCAACAGCCATCTCCTTCCTTTAGGCACTTTTAAAGAAAAACTACTTCTATATAGATGATACACACACTGCCACAGATAATAAGTAGGTAGGTAATGATAAAAAAATCTTCTATTACCTTATTATTTTCTTTTTCAGATCTCTGTGGAGGAGGCCAGGTCTCACCTATGTCGTCCCGAGACCTGGACGGCCCGGATCCCCTGGCAACTCCTCGTATGGTATTCCTCATCATCACAGCAGCTATATGTGCACTCACTCAGGTCAGCATCTGGGCCCACGGTCTCACCTACCTGGACGATCATGAG
This sequence comes from Cnaphalocrocis medinalis, assembly GCA_014851415.1. Lineage (NCBI taxonomy): Eukaryota > Metazoa > Arthropoda > Insecta > Lepidoptera > Crambidae > Cnaphalocrocis > Cnaphalocrocis medinalis. The sequence continues at coordinate 1,107,923 of CM026294.1, forward strand.
CCTCAGAATGGACCTTACTTCTATGGTAAATTGTCTTTCCAAAATTTTATTTTCATAGAGTAGTTTATTCCTGTAACAATGTTCAAGGTTATTTACAAACGATTAAATGAATGAATAATTGAATGATTGACTGGTTGAATTAATGATTGAATAAGTAAATTATCTGGGAAATGAGCGGAGACTTGTAAAAATTTACCAATCACATTGCTCAAAATACACAATGTTCAAGGTTATTTACAAACGATTAAATGAATGAATAATTGAATGATTGACTGGTTGAATTAATGATAGAATGAATAAATGATTGAATAAGTAAATTATCTGGGAAATGAGCGGAGACTTGTAAAAATTTACCAATCACATTGCTCAAAATACACGTATCTCATCTCTGATGAGCAAGTAATTGGTAAATTTTTATAAGTCTCCGCACAAAATAATTATACGTAGCTCCACTTCTGTGGAAACGCACTCTAACCCAGCGAAATAAATAAAATTATTGAATTAATAATAACATAAGTAGGAAAACTACCTACTTATCCATACTAATATTATAAATGCGAAAGTAACTCTGTCTGTCTGTCTGTCTGTTACTCTTTCACGCCAAAACTACTGAACGGATTTAAATGAAATTTGGTATACCTACAGAGGGTCTAGACCCTGAGAAACAACATAGGCTACTTTTTATTGCGAAAAAGGGGTTGTAAGGGGTTAAAAGTGGGGTAAAAAGTTACTTTTCCACTCGGACGAAGTCGCGGGCGGCCGCTAGTGTTATTATTAATTCAATAATTTATTTAGATTATAAAATGACAGAATGAATATAGTTAATGAATGGTTGAATGAATGATTGAGGAACTGGCTGCATGGCTGAAATAATTAATTTTTACTTCTTCAATGTCTATTTTGTATCGTACCTTTCATTCCTCCAGGAATCTTGATCTCCATCCGCCTCTCCCTGGGCCTCAGCGGCCAGAACTGGCTACGCGCCGGCGCCGTCCGCGAGGACTGGTGGGAGGCCCACCTCTCCATCTCGATGCTGACGCTCATGTTCGCTGTACTCTTCTCTCTGTTCCCTACCAGGATGAAGACGAGTGACTCGCTGGTTGAAGAGACGCCTGATGACGGTAGGTTTAGGTTAAACACTCATACGCCATCTGCAAACGAGACACGTAGAAATTACGTTTTAAATGGTCGGCGGCGCATTTGTGACTCCTCTCATGTTGCGGTGTCCATGGGCCACGATAATCGGTTACTATCACGAGATCCGTCTGCTCGTCTGCCTCCTACTATACTTACCTTAATAAATATAGGAATATTTTGTGAGTGGCTTGCGATGGCAGTGGAAAATGAGCGGAGCGTACTTCTTCTTAAAAGGCGGGCGACGAGTCATCGACCTATCTGAGTTTGCCAAAAATATGTTATTGTATTTTTCAGGTTTACTCGCATCACTAGGCAGAATTCTAGGCAATAAAGTGTTGATACTTCAAATTGGTGCTCTTGGCTTCATGAACATTGGTCTGTTTGGATTCTTTCACTACGATCGAGACTTTATCCAAGTAAGTATTATACTCTTCTGAAGAATCATCTACATCACCCCCTTGTCCTGTGCCCAGGTTATCAAAGTTCAGCGCAATGTATTCTCCTTTCTTTCGTCTCGTCATCAATTGTCGTCGAATTATCCACCCCCTTTAGAGTCATGTCATTATTCACACAAAGTCGCAAACCATCCATCTCTTTTTAGGCCGTCCTCTGTTCCTCCCATTTACATTCATACCCATTACTCTTTTGTTGGTTGCTTGCTCTTCCTCTCTTTTTAAACAGCATTTATCTCAGCTAAATATGTTTATAATAACTAATGTTTTTCAGGCGAGATTCCACACTGAAGCAGTAAGAGAGGACTTGCGAAGTGCACGCCTCGTAGCCAGCATCTTCAGACCGCTCGTCATCATCTTCTTTATCATGGTAAAGTTTGGAAAATACACTCATCGTAGCATGTAATTACAGGTTGTAGGCATAGCTGTCGCTAGACAGGAGTACGCTTAGAACATAATTCAGGGTTTGAGAAGTCTGGTAATTACAATGAAGCGACTGCAGTCTGACCTTAACAGGGGAACCAGACCAAAGTTTCAAATTTAGGTTTGCCTAAGTGGTAAGGCAAAGTGATACACTCCAAGAATAGTGGAGTTTGGACATTTTTAATGAGCAGTAATGAGGAGGCGGTGATCCATCATAGGCGGCATCCACTTACCGTCAAGTGATCCTGATGGTGTGAACCTTGATGGTAAGTGGATGCCGCCTATGGTCGACAGTAAAATCAGTGCAGTCACAAATGCCCTGCTAACCCTTTATAAGATTCTTATTCCCATGTATTGGATCTGGAACCCTCACTCAGCCAAACACTCACTGAAGGCGTGAAGCAACGCATTAGCTGACGTTGCTTTACGCCTTCAGTGAGGCCGTTATCAAACCGGTGGAGCTGACCCATTAATTTATGCCAGGAATCAAAACTTCTTTTTCTAACCACTAGGTGCTCAGATTATGCCACGGGCCGGACCCACAATCACACCGTTACAGGGGCTCATCGAAACGATTGAATCACCTTTCGAGCTGTTCCCTTCATGCCGAAGCGTGGCTCTTCCACAGTAAACGCAGCTGTTGTCTGTTCTAGATCTTCCGTGTCCGCTTCTCCGTGAGGCGCAGCGACGGCGTGAAGGCCAACACGGCGTCCCGTGTGGGCGGCATCGTGGCGATATTTGTGGCTATATTCTTCGCCGTGGTCGCGGTTCTGGACTGCGGAGTGGACGATGTGGCTGGCATGGAAACTGGAGTATTTAAGCACCCGGAGTGCAGTTACGAATGCGGGTAAGTCAATACTCACCAATCTACAAACCCGATCTACCAATATAGATCTTGGACCAAAAAATGTCGGCTTTGGCGACCAATTTTATTCATAGAATCAATAGGATCTTCATTATCATCATCTTAGCTATAGGACGAGTACTGGAACATAGGCCTCTTAAGTTCTATGAGGCAAAGTCATGTTATGGATGTTTTTTTTTCCTCAGCTGCAACTCGCAACGCTACGGCTTTGCACCGGTGTGTGCTCTGGACACCACCACCACATACTTCTCGCCGTGCCAGGCTGGGTGCTCAGAGTACCAGGACCTCAACGGATTCCTGTGAGTTACTTTTAATTTTGCTATCTAACATTATGGAACTTGATGGTTTATGTCATTTAACGTCGTGAGGCCCTGACAGCAGACACAATGGAAAATCAATTGTTTTATGCCTTATAAAATGCTTTTCGTTCTTACGACGTTAAATACCGTCAGTTTTGTATAAATATTGTTATGTAAAACATAACCTGGATAATCTGGGTACAGAACAAGGGGGATGTAGATGATCTCTCAGAAGAGTTAAGTACTTGGATAAAGACGTCTCGATCGTAGTGATGAATCCAAACAGACCAACGTTCATGAAGCCAAGAGCACCAATTTGAAGTATCAACATTTTATTGCCTAGAATTCTGCCTAGTGATGCGAAGCCGAAAGAAGTGACCGTGGAAGAACCACGCTTCGGCATACTAAATGGGCCGGCTCGATCTGAGCGTTACCATGGCCTCACAAAAAGCCGACGTGAAGCAGCGTTTGGGCCGTGTTTTGCCAAGTAAATGAGGGTACTGGAGGCTCAATCCGGGGGAAAGAGGGGTTGAAAGGCTGACAGCGCACATATGACTTTAACTGGCGAAATTAATGGAAGAATCAGTCGCGCACGTAGTCCTGGAATGCGATGCAGTGACAAGACAACGAAATGAAATCCTCGGATCTGCGGGACATGGGCGGCCGCAATTGTTTACCATTAAGTAATCGGTCGGTAAAAAAGTGGTTGTTAAAAAGGATTTTTAAGCAAGTACCTATTTGGCACGGAGTATAAACTGTTTCAGCTTGTTCAACAACTGCACGTGCTCGGCCGGGCCCACGGTGCGCGGCGCGTGCGCACTGCCGGACTGCCAGCTGGTCTACTCGCTCTACCAGGTCTTCCTCACCGTCATCCTGGCTATCGCTGGTAGGTATTGAACAGGGGCCTGCAATAAGTTTCCGCCGACCGTTTAAGATCCTTAAGTAGAGACCGCACCCATGGCAGGCGTCATCCTGGCTATCGCTGGTAGGTATTGAACAGGGTCTTGCAATAAGTCTTCGCTAGCCGCTTAAGATCCCTGAGCAGAGGCACCTGTAGCAGGTCCGACAAGGAACAACGATCTGGTGAGGGTCGCGGGAATCCCTTGGACGCGGGTGGCACAGGATCGATCTGTGTGGAGAACATTGGGCCTACGTCCACCTGAGGACGTCTATTGGCTGAAATGATGATGATGAACATGAGCCACTTAAAAGATTCTCTGATAAAGTTGTGTACATAGAGCCCTTCTACCCCCTCCTAGACTGGAAATTTGGTAAGCAAGTGTGGGATGCCCTGCCACTACTAGCAAACCTTAAGAATACTGCTGGCTGGCATAGATGAGGTCAGCCTGGAATGCAATCAGCAGTCCTCGGTCATTTTGTGCCTTCGGGCCGTAACTCAGGTAGGATCCATGCTAAGGGCAGATATCATATCTGGCTGAAGGATAAGGGGTCTGCGAGTCACTTTACGTGGCTCTCGCTACCGAGGCAGTAGATTAACTTATCATGGGCGGAGGCTTACCATCAGGCGTCCACTCATTTCCCACCGTACAAATTAAAGTCTAACACCATTCGAGATCTGACCAATGCATCTATTCCCAGGTGCTTCCCTCCTGATGCAAGGGATGGTGTTCCTGCGCGGAGTGGAGCGGCGCGACAAGCCGGTCGCACTCGGGGTTATGTTGGCGGCCGTGGCGCTGCTGGCACACGTCCTTGGCCACCTCCTCTACATGCTCATTAGTCGTGAGTATAGTTCATCCTCTTTTTATATGATAGGTGGCAGACGAGCAGACGGATCACCTGATGGTAAGCGATGGCCGCCGCCCATAGACACCTGCAACATCAATAGTCGCAAGTGCGCTGCTTTCCCCCCCAATTGGGCCTCCGGTGTCCTCACTCACTCGACGAAACACAGCGCAGGCCCCTGAACGCCGGTCTTCTTTGAGCCCGTGGTATCACTCCGGTCGAGCCGGCCCATTTATGCCGAAGCGCAGCTGAAGGCTGAAGCCCCCTGCGCCCCAAAAGCAGTTGGGGGGAAAGGGGGTTAAAGGTTGGCAGCGCACTTGTGACTCTACTGGTGTTGCAGTTGCAGGTGTCTATGGGCGGCGGCCATCGGTAACCATCAGGTGATCAGTCTGCTCGTCTGTCACATAAAAAAAATAGGTGAAGATCTTAGCTTGATTTCAATTTTAAATTATTTTTGTCACAGACCTCACATGCGCGTTCTCCGAAGACGGAGCATGCATCTTCCACCGGCCTACTCTATACTCTATGGCGGTGGTGAGCGCGGGCATGTCTCTCTTCTCTGCCATAGTGAGCCTAGTGGCAGGCCGGGTAGCGGGCAGAGTGTCTAAGGCTGCCGGTAATGATGATGAAGACAGCATCGATATGACGATGAGATGATGAAAAACGTGTATGTACAGTCAGCCAAAAATGTGGTCTACCACCCTACGGTTGAACAAGGTAAATTATCCCTGGCAACAAAAAGAAAAGAAAAAAAAAGAAAATTGAGACAACATCACATACATTGTCCTGGTCCCAAACTAAGGTTTTCCCTTGTACTATGGAAACCAGAAACAACGAAGGAACTACAAACACCCAGACCCAAGACAAATATCTGTATCATTAACAAACATTTGTCTTGATGCGGGAATCGAACCCGCGACCCTTGCGTCTCAACCGGCGCTCAAACCACTACGCCAAATGGGTCGTCTTAACAAGATTGTGTCAGTGACTATTGCTCTATTTGTTAGTTTATGAAAGTGGTAGACCACTTTCTTGGCTGACTGTACGAGTAAGAATAGCATGCAAGATACAAAATAAAAGACACGTGCGGACCTAGCTGACATTCATATGCGTCAAGTAAGTCTTGTAAACGGATTTTTGGGGAACCAACTATTTTTCTATATAACCAACCACATAGCGTACTGTAAAACTGAGGTTACACGGTGATTGGTTATTTTTGATGTGAGATGTCAAAATATCACTAAACAACCAATGACGTTGACCTTGGACCACAGTCTAACAGTACACCATCTAGCGACTTTTTCACACGAGATAGCCCATTCAGAGGTTCCTAAACTGATGTTGAATTTTGTCTTAGTGCCATAATTAAAACTCATTTACTGTATCTCATTTTACAGCACTTCAACATGTCATAGTACGTTTTGAGAACCTCTCAACTAATAATAAGTAACGAAAGATTAAGTAAATTAAAAGAAAACTTCCGCCATTTTGTTTTACTTTTCATTAAGCAAATTATTTTTATAAAACGTCACACAGTCCCATTAAATTCAGGAAAAGGGATACAAACGCTTTTTAAACAAAATGGCGAACTTAAAACAATTTTGTCGGCAGGTTTTTGTACTCAGATAAATGATAAAATATATCTCAAATGAGAGTTTCTGCAAATGAAATATCCGATAGACGGCATTTTAGTGGATGACTGGTCCAAAAAATGGATTGGTTACATTTTTACGAATAATGTCCAAATTATGAAGTTATGTTATGTTTAAACAACCAATGAGGTCAGAGTTGGACCAGTCTTCTACAAAACGCCACCTGTCGGATTTTTTATTTGCGGAGACCCTCATTGTGAGCAATGAATGGTTCCTACAATTTTCTATAATGTTTGGCTAATTTTAGTTTTAAGCGTGTGGTATTAACGAAGTATTAAAAGATATTTGTATGTTTAATTTATTTCACCTCTTTGTACTGTTTTTTATCCGAAATAAAACTAATTTTACGTAAAGAATTTTATATTTTTTTAACAAATTTACAACAATTTTCACTAGATGGCACACATAACTTGCAAACATACATTCCTAAACTACCTCCAATTAATTTATCTTAACTGATTGTACTTCTTAAATACAAAAATTTTAAAAATTCGTATATTCATAACATTGCTTTTGGTATCATCAGCATTCTAAGACTGCTAGAACCAAAAAAAAATCGCTGTTCGTAAAGTCTATTTACGGATGATAATTCGAAATAAAACGAAGTAGCGAGAAAGTATCGGTACTTTTAACGTTATATTTATTAACGTTAAAAGTACCGATACTTTCTAAGTACTAAATTACCGTTAAATTTTTTAACTTTAAGAAATAAAGTGAATTTGGTATCATTAACAAGCCCAACTTAGAATACCGATATAAATAAATTATGTAGATGCCAAGAGTAAAGCCTCTGTAACATCCAGTACAGACAGCATCAAGGATAGCTCAACCTTTTTGGCGTGACACACTTGAACAAAAACCTACTATACTTCGAATAAACATATAGAAAAAAAACCTCCAAAATAAATTCCACTTATAATTATTTGACAATTATAAAAAGTAATTCTCAAGTTAGAACCTGTATAAAAATAAAATATATTTGCTATAGTAAATATATTACATTTTATTAATAAAATTAAGAGCGTGATTTAGCTGAAACATATTTTATATTTGTGTGATATACGTTTGTAGATATATAAAATAATATTGTAAAAAAGTCGTTTACTTTTTTTTTATCTAGCCATTCTACGGCCTAAAAGACCCTCATTACGCTTAATCCTATATTCATAAGGACTGTTTTTGCTTGACAAACGACATACTGTATACGTCTTGCGTACCCACATGCTATTGTCACAAAATGATTAGACACAGAAAGTCGGCTCAAGCTGAAATTGATATTCGATATCGAGATTATAGTACTAGTAAAACTAAACTAGCCATACGTCCCGTTTTGAACGGGACAGACTCATTTTATTGCTATAACTACACAGTGACCATACGTCTCGTTTTGAACAGGACTGTCCCGTTTTTAGGTCATGTAACCCTATCTCTCCAAAACAAAGCGCCGGGATACAAAAGTATCCCGTTATATGAAAAAAATACGCGTTTTATCTAGAGGAATAAGAGACCCCCCTACGACCAGGGGGCAATTCATACCTTCATACATATCTCTATTTCAACTTCAGTGTACAATGCACGAGAATTGACCTCCAGACCACGTCCAGTTTGAGCCATAAAAAAATCACGGTCAGTTTAAGTACGACCAATTCGAATTTCTCCCATGTCTCGTGCGTATAGTCGGCGTCTGTGTCGAATTATTTTGTGCTATTGTACTATATTCTACATTGTGATGTATTAAATAATTATTACGCTACTACTGTACTCAACCATCGAGAACAGTTGTTGGTAGCCCAGTGAAGAAGGTTTGGTTTTTCTGGTTGGTATCGAAACAATCAAAATTATCTTAGCATTTACAAGTACCACAATTTATGTTTGTGTATTTGGTTGGTTTGAACGCTAAGATCATTTTGAGTGTTTCGATCAAAATGATCTTAGCGTACGCTAGCGTAGCTTACCTACCAAAAATATGTTGAAGTTGGAGCTCAGGCCAACTGTACGCCATCTAGTGGATTTCACAGGCAATGTCTTTATGACTGTTTCACACACAGAATACAAAGGAGTAGCAAGACATGACAAAAACTGGCTGGAACATATTAAGCAGAAAAGGCTCCGTCATGTCTTGTCTCCCTCAGCGAATTTAGGGTGGCCTTGCAATCGGTGTGACAAGATTTACCGGGCAGCACTAGGACTCTATAGCCATCGGTGTAGATATGGAGTGCCACCAACTTCCTAGCGCTGCAACTTTCATCTTCAAAGATGCTGAAGCCATTTATCGCTCATAGTGATAAGGCCGCCTTTGTTGTACATTACTCCTGTTATAACTAGTTTTAAGTTTTATACCTCTGTTTTGTGTGCAATAAAAAGCATATTCATTCATTCATTTATGAGTATGCTTCACACAGGGCTGCCAACAAGTGTTCCCTATTGTATTATCTACGCTAATGAATCACATTAATGGTCTAAGATACGAAGGTTTCCAGAGACAATCTTGTTCTCCAGCAGAGCACCGGACGGGATGTCGATCCGGTCGCCGTGGTTCGCAATTATGATCACTGTGCCCTGGAAATAAGATACATTTTTGTTAGTCAAGGATTTTAAACAACCAGGATTTTTAGTCTTTGTGAAAAAGGATTCGAGATACCTCAATGGTTTAGTAGCTAAGGCCTTAAGCTTAACCGCGGAAGGTTCCAGATCTGATTTTCAGACCCTAGACAGGTAAAAATACAAGGAATGTTCTAGTTTAAGACTAGAACTTTTTTGGTAATAAATAAACAGAGAAATGTGACTACAATAACAGTTATGGAACATAGAGGTCGCCACATGTCCTGGTTTGTTAAATATCAAAAAGACCGTGGGAGATCCATGCATTAGCATAGATGGGCTGGCTCGACTGAATTGATACCATTGCCTCACAGAAAACCGGCGTGAGGCAGCACATGTGCTGTGATTCGCCGGGTAAGTGAGGGTACCGGAGGCCCACCCGGGAAGGGGTAAAAGGTTGGCAGTGCACTTGTGACTCCACTGGTGTGGCAGGTGCTCATGGGCGGCGGAAATTGCTTACCATCAGGCGATCTGACTGCTCGTCTGCTACCTATCACATAAAAAAAAATTGATTCAAAAAAACATTTATCAATATTATTTTGATTCAAATAAAAGGTTGTGTGGAAGAAATCACTACAAGCGATAAGACCGCCTTATTGTACTTTCTATAGCTGTTGTTTCACTCACGTATTCCATTTCTGTGCAACAAAGAATATTTATCTATTTACTAGCGGCCGCCCGCGACTCGTCCGCGTGGTAAAGTAACTTTTTACTCCCCTTTCAACCCCTTACAACCCCTTTTTCGCAATAAAAAGTAGCCTATGTCCTTTCTCAGGGTCTAAATTATCTGTATACCAAATTTCATTTAAATCCGTTGAGTAGTTTTGGCGTGAAAGAGTAACAAACAGACAGACAGACAGAGTTACTTTCGCATTTATAATATTAGTATGGATGATACCTTCAAAAGACACCCCCCTCCCGAACGTGACGTCACCAGACACCGTCAAATGGTCCAGCTCGATCAGGTCGGGGATGGTCGCGAACCGGTTGAGGAACTCCTTCACTTTGGCGAAGTGGTTGTCCCCCACCGAGTACTATAGAACCAGCGAGGGTGGTGGGGATACAGGGACAACATCCTCCCTGCGGGGACATGACTAGGGACCCGTGGGATAGGCTGTAGAGAGAGAAAACGTTGATTACCTAATTATACTAAACTATGTCAATAAAGCATTAAAAGCGATGTTTTCCCATATAGGTTGGGTCTCGTACGCTACATAAAAACGGAGATTAAATACTATTATACCCAAACTGGGAATTCGAGACCAAAAAAAATCTACGACAAGTTTCTAGTGAATACAATGATAGTACCATACCCCTTTTTTCTAAAAATACCACTCGCTGATGTAATTATTTATGGTAATTGTTCTATAATTGAAAAAATAATTTTATTACTTTTTTTCACGTAAATCTAAGACACTTTCATAAAAACTTAACCATCCGTAATTTTAGTTTTCAAAGATGGTATTGCGCTTGTAACACTTCAGGTGTTAATAACATTTGGTATCTACCCATAACATTTTAACAATGTATGGAAACTTGACATTTTAGTCTGCATAATAAGAAAAATAATGCCAAAAAGGTTGGCGAAACCTAAAAACGTCACTTGAGAATGACATAAGTGACTTTAACAGATTTGACAGTGACGTATCTGTCGTAGATTTTTTTATCTCGAATTACAGTTTAGAGTATACGTGATAAATACAATGAATTCCATATAATGCACAGTTTAGTGGCTATAAAATAAAAAAGATGACCACTTTTCAACCTTTACCAAAGACATGACGCGCGAGACGACAATGACCAAAGACAAAAAAAAACAACTGTCAATGTCAATGTCTGTCAATGTGACGTTGGCCGGTTTAATTTTTTGGTTAGTTCGTTACATCTGTTCCAACAAACGTCAGACAGACAGACAGGCTAATATTATATCGAAAACGAAACATTTTCGACGCTGCGACAACGCACCGCATTAACCCTTTATGGGGCTCTGTCGATATGTTAGACACCATATTTTGAACCTTATATGTTGGAGATAAGGTCCAAAACCAACGAATTGTATTTACACCTACTGCCCATTAAGGAGCTAATGGGCCTCTTCCTTACTGTATAACCAAGTACCTGTAGAGGTTGGACATAACAAGCAGCAGGTCGGAGGTCTTCTTGACGGGCAGGAAGCGGCTGCGCGGCACGTTGACGCCGATGCCGCCCTCGAAGCACTTCATGGCCGCGCCCACCGCCGTCTCCAGCTGGATCACGTTTAGTCCGTCGCCTGGAGTAGGTTATAAATATATAAATAAATAATAAAATGACATTTATTTCAGGCAATTTACACCCATAATTTCATATTTTAATCATCATTATTAATTATTGCTATTCAACAAAATTACAGTTACATTATTAATAGGTACGGTGGCCTGCACATCAAGTTACTACAATCTGTCAAATTTCTTCAATCGAACCTCACTTTTATGTCAAACATGTTTGGTTCAATATTAACTGAGGAAATTTGACAGATTGTAGTAACTTGATGTGCTGGTCACTGTACATAATAATTATCAATTTTGAATGGTATAGGAATAATCTCAACTTATATCCATGGACGTATATAAGGGGGGGGGGGAGGGGGGGTCCAGGGGGTCCGGACCCCCCCATTGAGGCTTGGTTTGACATAAGGTTGAATCGGCTATAGTCAAGGGCGACTTAATTAAGGGGTCAGCAAGGTTGGTGGGGTAGCAAATTGTAGATAGCCCTAGGACGGCAAATCAACAAATCAACCTCACGTTCTTCAAGAATGCGTACATGACGTAATAACGCACGCTAAGTCCTGTTGAATTGTACTTCGGGAGAGCCGCATTATAAAATATTAATACAATTAGGGAAATTGTTAAATCCGAGCACGGGGGGGGGGGACGTAGCCTACCACTGCCTCACAGAAAACCGGCGTGAAACAGGAACCGGGTACCGGGTAAAGGTTGGCAGCGCACTTGTAACTCCACTGGTGTTGCAAGTGTCCATGGCGGCGGCAATTGCTTACCATCAGGTGATCCGCCTGCTCGTCTGCTACCTATCACATAAAAAAAAACAATTATCTATAGTAAGTTCTTTTGTGCCTGTCAATCTCATATTTGGATCTCACGGCCGCTTACCATCGGGCGAAGTGGGGTCATCTTGATTGTCCTCAATATAAGCACACTCACCCAAATGCTTGTTATTAACAATGATCTCCATATTGAGCGAGCCCTGGTCCACCACCCGCTGGATGGCGTCGAGCTTGGCCCACAGGTTGTTGGTGTTGAAGAACTTGAACTGGCTGACCGACTTGAAGTCGTCCACGTGCTCCTTCGGCACTTGGGCTATTTCCAGTAACCTGATAATAAATAGATAACCTAATTTATTCAGAAAGGTAAGGGTGAGTTTCCAAAGATGCGGATCTGCGTGAAGTTGTAGAAGTGACCAATCACGTTGCTCAAAATACACATCTCATCTCTGATGAGCAACCTGAACAATTTTTACAAATCTTCGCTCAACTCCGCGCAGCTTCGCGTCTGTGGAAACGCACCCTAAGAATGTGTGTTGAATCCAGGACCAGGAGTTACTGTGTTATTATTATTTTATGATGATGGGAGGGATATGATCTATGGGAGAGGCGGCAGACGTGCAGACGGATAACTCGTAAAACTCGATAAAGTATTACGGCCGCTCATGAACACTCGCAACACCATCAGTGCGAAAAAATAAGTGTATTTGTGTGTGTGTGTACGTGTGTGTTATGTGTTATGTGTGTTGTATGTGTTGTGGGTGTGTTGTGTGTGTGTGTGTTTAAGTTTGTTTTGCGCGTAAATGAGCGTATGGTTGCTTTGTTATCAGTGCATGATACTCTGATTTTTAATCATGTGGAGTAAACTGACAGATGCAAATGTCAAGTTTCTATACATTTTGTACCTGTCAAATTGAATGATAATGTATGGGGATGACACATTGACATCTGTCAGTTTACTCCACATGATTAAAAATCAGAGTTTAGGCGTGTGTATTGAGTTCGCGAATATTTTCGTACCTCAGCTTATCCTCATATTGAATGAGGGTTCCTCCCTTCACGTCAGCCCTGGTCTTATCCGTGACCTCCATGACGAATTCTGACATGCTCCTCTGAGGGTCAGGGTTGAGGAGTAGGTTGAGGATGTTGAGGTCGACAGTGGCGCCAAGGTTGTCGATGTTGCTGATGAAGCAGTAGGTGCGGCCTTCCTTGATGAACTTCTGGAGGAGACCAGAGTTGTAGAAGGACTCGTAGAAGTCGCCGTGGCCGGGGGGGTACCAGCTGGAATTAAAAAGAGACAAGGTTAGTAATTGCATGATGTTTTGGTACAGTCGAAATCCCATAACAGCTTCCGGACTTGATATCAAGGTTCCCATTTGATAGTTGTACTTGAGTTTTTTTTTGTCGAAATTGAAGGAAGGAAGACAAATGCATTTTTTGACACGAGTATCAAAGTGCTTAATAGGATAACCTCGTTATCTACATACAACAACATTAGAGGCAGGAAACGGTACAAGCTATTGAACAACTTGTTCAGGGTGATAATCGTGAACATTATACATGACCAGTGTGCCAATTACCAAGAAGTTTTTTATCAGTTAAAAAGTTAGTAACAATTTTCAGGATGGTTGGACAATACGTGGGTAATGGGATGAAAATGTTAACGATACACCCGTATGAACTATACATTTTAGGATGTCTTTGCCAGGAGCGATCTGTGTAGACTTTGTTCCAGCAGGGACGTCTATTGGCTGAAATTATGATGAACATAAAGTCACGCCCGATGTCAGCATGCAGTCTATTCGTTTGGTGACGGCAGCGCGACCCGGTTGATGCGCGGGTGGCAGGACTGTGTGAAGGTGTGGATCAAGAAGGACTAAGGACTAAGAAACTCACGCCTCGATGTCAGCGTTTCTCTGCTATGCTCCCGGCGTTTATCTGCGTGATTCGAAATCCGGAAACGAAGTGCATCCGCAGAGAACCAAAGTTATCGACATAGCTCACTGGATTAGTAAGCTGAAGTGGCAGTGGGCTGGCCATATCTGCCGGAGCACTGACAACCGTTGGGGTATACGAGTTCTGGAGTGGAGACTGTGTCTTGGTAAACGTAGTGTAGGACGACCTCAGGCCAGGAGTGACGATCTACGCAAGAGGGCTGGCTGGAGCTGGATACGAGTAGCCGAAGGTCGATCAAAGTGGCGAGCATTTGAAGAGGCTTATGTCCAGCAGTGGACTGCAACAGGCTGATGATGATGAGGATAAGAAACTCACGCCTCGATGTCAGCATGCACGTCTCCCGTCTTGGTGACGGGCAGCAGCGACTCCCGGTTGATGCGCGGGTGGCAGGACTGGTTGAAGGTGTGGATGTCCAGCTTCAGACCCTTGTACTTGTGGATGATCTTCTGCGTGTCCTCGTCCGTGTTGAACGAGTTCATGAGGACTAGCGGCACGTTGCATTTGTACGTTTTGTTCAGGTGCTGGAAGAAGGACGAATAGGGCCATTAGTTGTCGATATCACACCGTTCATCTTTACATTTCGCGGTGAAGGTCTTGGACCATGATTAGGTGAGTCTAGTTTTTGCCCTATCAACTTTAAGACTTGCTTTCCCCACAGATTTGATCTCCGATATCAGACAGACCACCAAACTATCAGAGGTAGTATGAAAGTGGCACCTATCACCGATAAGCTAAAGGGGAATCGTCTCTCCTGGTACGGCCATGTAATGAGAAGAGAGGAGGAACATGTTACCAAAAGAGTGATGGGTATGAATGTAAGTGGGTGGAGGAACAGAGGACGGCCGAAAAAGAGATGGATGGATTGTGTGAAGAATGACATGAGTGAAAGGGGGGTGGATGATACGATGACGAATGACAGGGACGAATGGAAGAAGAAAACATACTGCGCCGACCCCAGATAACCTGGGAACAGGGCAGGGAAATGATGATGATCAGACAGACCACCAAACCGGCATTAGCAGAACATCTGGAAAGCGGTGTTAATCATTGGATGGAGTTTCACGCCCCTAAAATCCTCTCCACTGATCGTCATTACCACACTAGAGTAGTACGTGATGCGATTGAGATAATGAAACACCAGAATTTCAATGGGGAGGACAGATTCAAATTATCATCGGCGTGGAATCCAGTGATAAATAAATGGAAACCTCGCAATTTTACATTACAAATCACAACCAACCCGGATACTGTTAGTGTAGTGTGTCGGAGTTTATTTAGTGGCAGCACAGAATACTTAATAGTACATGTACAGAAAGCCCACTCCTAAAAACCGTTTATGGAAATGAAGACTCAGGCTACCATAACATAACGTTGAAATTCCGACCGCCCAGCGTTCAATGCCTACCATTATTCATACCTAGAAGTGCGTTCTCTTTCTATCGCAAGCAACTGTCGCGCGTGCGTCGCCGCTCGTTCGTGATTTTCTACTAATTTGCCCCTCCGGAGGGGACGCCGCATGTACTTGCAAGTTCGATACCTACACGCGGAGTGGGACAGGCCTGGTGGCAGTGCAAATATCGAAATGAGAGGGTATCCGAAGATGCACAAGCCGGACGTAGCAGACGATGCCGTGCGCCTCCAGTCCGGTTGTAACCCCGGCTGTTGTAACGCAGTCGAAACGTGAAGCAGTAAATGCTAGTTCAGAACGAAATTAGAGTATCACCCATTCAAGAAGAGACAAAGAAAGCGTATATAGTATCCTCGAATACAAACCTCAATCTGCTGTACAGTCAAGTCCAAGAACGTCAACTCATTCCTGACTTGGATGACGGACTTAGGCCCCTTACACCCCATGGAGGTGCCGAGCCCACCGTTCAGCTTCACCACCACCAGCTTGTCCAGCATATGGTGCACGTTGTCTGTGGTCGGAGTGGTGAGGGACGAGTAGTCGATCACAGCTCCCTCTGGCAGCTTTTCGATCTTCTCCCATGTCACTGACGGGCCCTCTGAAAGATGATAAAGTAGTAAAGTATCAGCCTATACAGGGTGTATCTGTGAACTATTCTGAACAACATTTGTTCTATGACTTTTCAAAATTCGCAAAACAAATTTTCATCTTTCCGTACAAAGTCGGTCACGTGACTTAGTCATTTTGTATGGGGAGTCGAAAAATTTTTCGAAAAATTTAGAAAAGTTGTTGAACAAATGTTGATAGAACACGTGGTTAAAGGGATGTAAATGTTCACAGATACACCCTGTATGTACAAGATGTATAAGTGAACACTAGTGGCCCGCCCTCACTTCGTTTCGGGACAGTAGTTCCACTGTCTTCCAATAGATGGCGCTGGCGTTAATTGCTTCGCGCTAGTGTTTCGCTTTTCAGTCTGTATATAAGGTTTGTCAACGTCTACAGAATTTATGTCTTTATAAATAGTATAGATTTACATTCACATTTTCTACCAAACATTCTGAACAACATTTGTTCAGAGTGAATTCCGATTTACGATTTATGACGTATTAAAAAAATACTAGATATCGTTCAAAATTTTCATTAAAAAAAATTGTTTACCTTTTTCATGCATTTTGAACTTTTGTTTTTTTCTTTTTATTTAAGTACAAAAAGTCCATCAGGTTAATACAGCAAAGAAATAATATTTTATTTTTATTACTAAGAAGAACCCTACACGTTTATTGTGTTATCACAAGGCCAATCTATAAGCTATCGGAAAAATTGTTAAATGAAGTATGTAATGTTACGATGGACGATAAGAAATTATGAATAACATTTTCTTATATTTTAATTTTTCGTATGAAAATTGTTATGCAAATCGTCAATCCTGACATTTTTTTATCACAGCAGACAAACCAGCGGACGGCACACCTGATCCTAAGTGATCACAGATGCGTTGCCGGCTTTTAAGGAAGGAATAAAGTGTGTGTGAGGCCGTGGTATTTACTCCGGTCGAGTCCGGCCCATGCATGCCGAGGCGTGGCTCTCCCACGGTTAAAACGGTACTTGGAGAGGTCAATGTCCAGCAGTAGACTGACAGGGAATGATACTACTACGACAACAGTTCCACCCACATCATTTAGATCAGCGGTCGTCACACTTTACTCTTCAAGGGCCACATATCAATATGAACATCAGGGCCCGGGCCACAGTATATGCGTTTCAAGAGCTTTTGCATAGGTACTTATCCACACTAAACTGGTTTCTGATAAGTATGAATATGTAGTTGACTAGTAATTAAATAAATCTACTATATCGCGGGCCGCACAAATAACGTCTGCGGGCCGCAGTTTGACGACCACGGATTTAGATGGTTGGCAATCATCAACTGTGCGTTTCTTAAGAAGCTTTCTGCCTTGAACTACCGAACTATGGAATGAACTTCTAACCTGCGGTATTTCCTGACCAATATGACCTGCAAACCTTCAAAAAGCGAGCGTATTCCTTCTTAAAAGGTCGGCAGCGCACTTGCGAATCCTCTGGTGTTGTGTCCATGGGCGGCGGTAATCGCTTACCATCAGGTGATCCGTCTGTTCGTCTGCCCTCTATCTCATAAAAAAAAACATCTGTTTACTTACGTTCAGCCAAGAATCTGCTAAACAGGTTCTTAAAGCCCCTGAACTCCTTCTCGACCAGAGGCCGCCTGGTCTCCGGGATGGTGGCGATCAGCCGCTCCAGCTCCACCTCCAGCCGGGCGAGGGCATCGCGCTTCGTCGCCTCTTTGAAGTCCCGAGAACCAGACGGAGTCCGCTGATGGCTGCGGATCTGGAAAGTTTAAAGTGGTTTACAAATTGGTATGTAGTGGGTTTTTAGGGGTCTGTTGAGACAACATCATCTCTCGGAGGAATGCAAATGGGCAACTAGATACGAACATCATTACACCCGTCTTCTTGGGACCTCCGACACTATGCATACTGAGTGTAAATAAAAGTAAACACCCTTTAACCATCTCTTCTAGCAAACATTTTGAACAACATTTGTATCTAAGACTTTTGGAAATGCGAAGACAGACATGACCTGTTCATTTTGTATGGAGAATTTGGGATGCCGTCATCCGAAGAATTACCAAAATTCATAAAAGCGATGGTTACAGGGATGTAACTGTTTACCGATGCACCCTGTATATACTTATAGTCCTTCACGATTCCATGTTGTTGTGCTAACCCGACAGCATCAATTTAAGTTACAGTTTTTTTTTCATTCCATGACAAAAACCCTGAAATTGGTCCTTCGAGCCGGATTCTAGTGATGATCGACGATGTTGTCCCAACAATTTATTGAAATTAAACCAGAGTTTGGGTCCGTTCAAGTATTACGTAAGCAGATTTTTTTGGGAAAAAGTACCACCCCTCCCCCTTGTCAGCAAGAAATCAACTTTTCTTCCCGAAATTATTAAGTAGGCAGAGCTAAGACCCCCCGTCCATGCTTACGTAATATTTGAACGGACTCTATGTATGAAAGGAAGTCATGCATTTTCTATCTAAATTATTATGAAAGAACCGAAAGTCAGCTGAAGCAGGCAAACGGAATTTTCTATGATTTTCCTGTTTATCAATCTTCGCATTCTCATATGTATGAATTCTATAAAATTACCTAGATACAAACAAAGTACTAATTACTTATTATGAATGTAAAAATGCAAATTATTAACATTACTACGTATGACGCAATCACTCATAGAAAAACAACTTGTCTATAAAAATACCAACCTATCATACGGCATTATAGGGATTGCAATTTTCGATTCTTATCTATACAATTTATAAAGAGATAACTGCTATAGAGAAAACATTGGTGAAAGAATGACTCGGTTGCAGCAAGAAAGTTCTCTATTTTAACTCCGCTGGTCTTGCAGGTAGATAACTCATATGGCTCATAGATATGGACAGCGGAAATCGCTTACCATCACCTGATCCGTCTGCTCGTTCACCACCTATCAAGTAAAAAATAAAAAATGTCCTATGTATGTATGTTATTATTATAATGCCTAGATACCAAACCACATTCAACACACGAATGTTACCACCACCTCACCTCCGTTTGATCGGTACTTATTGGCACCACTAGCGTCACTGACTTGAGTCAAAATGAAATCTATACTATTTATAAAGAGATAACTTCTATAGACAACGACAAGGCTTATAGGTAAACCGAAAACACGAAACGCTTGCGCGATGTAATTGGACACAGCGCCATCTATTGGTTTATTTCTGAATTACGTTCCCGAAGCGAAGTGATGGCGGGCCACTAGATATATATATTTTAACCAGGTGGCTTATAATGAAAACGTCCCGTAACGAATAAATTAATAAATCCACACAACACTCCATATGTTGACCTGACTCCGTACTAAATAGCTTCAGCACTTGTGTTACAGATATCAGACAACAGAGAATGAGAATATACCAGTCGCACTCAAACAATAGCATGCTCAGCACGTGATAAAGGGAGGGAAACTCCGATTCGGTGGTAACGCCCGCTTCAAATTAGGCCCTCTGTACTGTTGAATAAGTCATCACAACTGCGTCAGCTGACCAACTCGGGTCGATCGGTGGTCAAGGTTGAAAGTCTAATTGTTCAGAGTTGAACAAACAAGGTAAGGACATCGGAAGCAGGGATGTGACCCACTATCGGATATCCCAAACAAAAAACTATATGTAACCGAAACCGATATAAAAGTTTCTGATATAAACATCGCAACACCTATTCTTATTTACAATTTGACATTTTACGTTGGCAGCACCAAACGTTGATTTTCAAGCAAGCAATTTTAATGTAAAAATCGTGGCCGGCGTCCCCCACAAGGTACGCCGAAGATCTAGTGAGGGTTGCAGGAGTTTCTTGGATGTGCGTCTAGTAGAGAACTTTGGGGGAGACCTATGTCCATCAGTGGATGTCTATTGGCTGAAATAATGATGATGATGATGAAAGTATCAATCTATAAACCGTTTGTTGTGTTACTGCAGGTTTAATCACCACGCTTGCCTAATGCGGATTGATGATCATTGATCACAAACCTGAGCTACGCTTCGAAACATACTGTTTGCTCGCCTCGAGAATTAGACCCAGGTTTCCACAGGTCAATTAGTATTGTAATAACTAATGTATTAAAAATACCAATTTCCAAAAAAAAATATGTAGATAGTTTTTCGCTTCCCAAACTATTGAAAAACCGATTATTCATAATTTTAAGGAAATTAGCATTTTTTCGGAGTAATTAAAAATTCATAATTAAAAATTTAACACGCAATGCGCGTTGTGTCTATCTTTTTTGTGTAACTATACCGAAACAATATCCGTAACCTAAACCGATAAAATATTCCAGTTAAGTACCATATCCGTTATGTCATCATATCAGTCACATCCCTAATCGGAAGTACGTACGCTTGTTTGTCTGCGCTGTGTCTGACGCCACGAGTTCGTGGGCCTTGCTGATGTTACGCTGTTAATTCAAGTTTGTTTATTTAAATCTTTATTGCACAAAACTTCGTTAAACAATAGGCGGACCTAACAAGTTTATAGATATGCCAAGACTTCTGATTCCGAATTCAATATGATACCACTGATTTATGATTAAAGGATGAAGGACATAGCTATGCAAGCAGGAACCAACCCACAAAAAGTTACTTTGAGATAAGTAATTAAAATTTTAACGTAGAAAACGTAGTGGAGGTCTTGTTTGCAAAACTATGTCCTATTAGTACCTTAATTAGGTAGATTTTTTATCTAAGATATGAAGATAAGTACCGAAAAGAAATAGACACCTGCGATTTGATAGTGAAGTGGACGTCTGGGTATATTTTTATTATGTGACAGGTGGCAGACGAGCCAAACACCTACAACACAAATGGACACTGCCATCCTTTAAACTCCTCACTCACTCAGCAAAACGGATAAGCGCGTTTCACGCCGGTATCACGTGCCAAATAATTTATGTAAATATTTAATATAAATAAACGATTCTTAACTGTGTTTTTCTGACTTTTCCGTGAGGCCACGGAATCACTCCGGTCGAGCCGGCTCATTCAAAAAGCTTGGTGCCCCACGTGATGTAGGTACGTATCTATCTACCTATCGACCATTTGGCGCAATGGTTTGAACGCCGGTTGAGACGCAAGGGTCGCGGGTTCGATTCCCGCACCAACACAAATGTTTGTTGATGAAACAGATATTTGTGTTGGGTCTGGGTGTTTGTAGTTCCTTCGTTGTTTCTGGTTTCCATAGTACAAGGGAAAACCTTAGTTTGGGACCAGGACAATGTATGTGATGTTGTCTCAATTTATTTATTTATTATTTATCAGAAGGATTAATTTTACTGGTACAGGAATCGAACTTGCCCTTCTATTATTAAGAAAAATAAGTGTAATGTATAATAACAGAAAGCTCAAACAAATAAATAAATACATAAATAGAGACGACATCACGTACATAGTCCTGGCTCAAACTAAGTTTTACCTGTTGCTATCGAAAGCTGAAACATCGAAGGAATCTCAAACACCCATACCCAACATAAATAAATGCGCCAATCACATCAATCAACCTGGTGTCAAACTAGGGCAATCCCTGTACTATGAGTACCAGATCACGATAACTAACTGGGGGCGTAAACCCAGAACATCCAGACCCAAGACAACTCAGAAAATGTAGTTTCATAAATTGACTTGACCGGGAATCGAACCCGGGACCTTTAGCGCTTCGGGCGAAAACCTTAGCCACTGCGCCGTCGAGGCCGTCACAAATATGTGTTTTATCAACAAACATTTATACACTAACACCTAACAACAATCTTTGTTAGGATTTTTCCACTAACAATTATACACCTTATCATTCATAAGCCATTTACAATACTATAGTTTTATCGTAGTAGCGAATAGCGATACATACATCGCAGTGAATAAACAATGAATTTTCCTACATACCCAAGATCGAATAATCTCGTTCTCTCTTGTCATTTTATCCAATTAAATCAACTTTTAACAACAATCTACTTTACATAAAGTTTTCTCAAACTCACGCACTTAAAATAAATTCCAACTTTGCATGAATGAAAACGTCACTAAATCGAGTTTTTATCTAACAGAACGAGTTCGTGAGTTTACGTTTTCCGATAAATAAAATATGGCATTAAACCACGCGACCGTAGACTACAGTAAGTCAAATACTACTGAGTACTGACTATTAACGCAGGCTGTTGTCAATAATTTGCCCATTTGGTGGAGTCGGTCTGTCACACCGACGAAGCATTTTTCGATAGCATATCTCATGACGATAAAGATGATTTGGATATTAAGAACATTATGCAATAATTTGGCTAACTATTTTAATCCTTTTTAATAGCGATCGATCATATCAGATCAAGATAATGTAGGCACGCAAAACAACGAAAATATTATCTATCCTAATCAGTGTTTTATTTTTTATTCATAACTACGTTACGTACTACGCTAGTAGACGCCCGCAGGGATTTTGGTTTACCACTAAAAGTTATTTTTAAAATAGCTACTATTAGTGGCCGGCCCTCACTCAGGACATAATTTTACCATAGATGGCGCTGAGTGTCGATTGCTTCGCGCTAGTGTTTCCAGTTATCGTTTGTATACAGGGTGTATCTGTAGCGACTTTTGGAAATTCGTCTAAATGTTTTAGGACTGCCCCGGGTTCCATAGCGACCGCTTTGGACGACAAGCTAAGATGATTGATGAGAGAAGCAATAGAATAACTCTTAGATGTTTTGCACTCATGACTGGCCGGATGGCATTTGATAGTGACCCTGCCTCACGCGCCAAGTCGTGGATTAGATCCCCACCCTGGACAAACATTCATGGGATGAAAAATTGAGTTTGTTCAGTGTCTGGGTGTATATGTATTTAAGTATTGTGTTTTTGATCCCCTGTTGTCTGATCATCATCATCATCTCTTCAGCCGATAGTGTTCTACTTTGGGATATAGGCCTCTCCCATATTAATCCATGCGACGCGGTTAGGAGCCTTAACCTACCATTCCGCTTGTCTGATTTAATAAATAAATAATGATATGTTTGCTACCCAAGTGCTTAAGCTACTTAGTACGGAGTCATGACAATGTATGAGATGTGATGTGAATTATAATAGAACAACTCTTGGATTTTTCGCACTCATACAACTCTGTGTGACTGCAGTCCAATTGGTCACAATAGGAATCCCAACGTGACTTAAGGTCGATAACGCTAAAGCAACTATTTCTGATTAACGTCTCGTGTAAATGAAATTAACCGTGTTCCGAGAGAATTAATAAGTATCTGAGTTCATTACTTTAGGTATTATACCTACTGTATGATTGAACTTTGGACTTACTTGATTTCTAGAGAAAAGTATGGAAAGGACTTGCCTGTTCGAAATAACCAAACATCTGCATGACACGTGAGTTTCTTAAAAAAAATTGTTGATTTTTTATTACGCTACCAACTTACAAAAACTTTTGCGAGAGGGGAGGGGAGGTCGACTTGACCTGTGACTCCGTCTGTACATTATACAAAAAAATAGGTACCTGACATATTTGTAAATTTACCTACTATGTCTTATTAATCAACACTGAATAAATATTTTTCAATTCTATTCTATATTTGCAGCGCACTTGTGACACCACTGAAGTTGCAGGTGTCTATGGGCGGTAATCGCTTACCATCAGGTGATCCGTAGGCTCGTCAGCCACCTATATCATTAAAAAAATGTAGCCATTCAAACATCTACTTACAAGATCAAGACGTTCCATTAAAGCCAAATTAGCTAAATGCTTTTCGTGGAAAACCGAGTCTGTAGACTACGACAAGGTATAGGTTAACCGAAAAAGCGAAACACTAGCACGATTTAATCGACACCCATCTATTGGTTGAATATGACACTTATGTCCCGAAACGAAGTAAGGGCGGGTCAATACTCTTAAATGAAAATGTAGATGGCCAGAGCAATATTGTGTGCTCTGAGTGTTAAGTATTACATACATACTCGGACTTAAAATACGTTTATACGTCGTCTACGCATGTCGTTTCAAGGCCTACTCACACTAGTAAAAACAATTGCATCAATTGCTACTCTGGTCTGCGACAAATCTTCGGTTACGTTATGTTACGACTCACAAATAGTTCAATCAACATCTATTTCCCATGTAGGAATGTATGTACACCTGCGGTACGGAATCACAATCATTCAATTGTGAACCATATTTTAATAACGATAAGAACTCTGGTATATAAACATGCGCATGGGACTGACACGCTTCGTTGAATGGTTAATTAATATGTGTTGATTATTCAATAACAAACAACGCACAAAATAAGCTATTACTTATAGATGATGAAATAATATCCTTCTAACGATAATTTCGGCTATGGCGACTAATCTCAACAATCAGTCATCAACGCAGGACAGTTATAAATATGAAAAATTGCTAGCAATAACATACTTATTTGAAAAAAGTGTGTGTGTGCGTGGGTGTGTGTGTTGTGTTTGTGTGTGTGGTGTGTGTGTGTGCGTGTGTGTGGTGGGTGTGTGTGGTGTGTGTGTGTGTGTGTGTGTGTATGTAGGGTATGTGTGTAGTGTGTGCGCGCCGCGCGTGTGTATGTGTGTACGTAATGTAGCGGGACGAACAGGAATAAAAATTGTTATAGACTCTCCGATCGTCCCGCCATCGCGGCATGGTGGATACGTCTATTAAAATATGTATTTGAAAGCAAACGAGCAAGCGGGTCACCTGATAGTAAGTCAGCTACACCAGAAGGAGTGGGGATGCGTTGCCAGCCTTTTAGGAAGGTATAGGCTCGGTTCTTGAAGATTTGGATGTCGTACCTGTTCGGAAATACCGCTTCGGGAAGGCATGTGTGTGGGATGTATTAAGGCATTAATGCTAATGTTAATCTCCCATTCCCCCCAATTGGGTTACCGATACCCTCACTTACTACACAAGCAAGCGCTGCTTTACGCTTTTCTTTACCGAGTGTTAGTAGATAACTATTATTTACGTTTGCGCCATTGAAAATCTAATTATAATCACTAGGAGTTTATCGAAAGATAACCTTACAGTAATGTCAACGGACAAAAGATAAAGAATATACACACGTTTGTCAATGTGTCTACACCCAACGGGAACCAAATAACCTATGTCTGGGAGACTTACAAAATTATAAAGAATTAAATCTATAGTAAATTTAGGACATTTCTATTATATTCATAACATCTTATACATTGACCTGACTCCGTACAAAGTAGCTTGAGCACTTGTATAACGGATATCAAACAACAGAAATTACAAATATAATACTTAAATTCATTACAAAGTCGGTTATTGACTTTGTTCATTGTTCATTTTGCATCGAAAAGAAATTCGAGGAATTTCTAAAAGTCATAGAACAAAATGTTCAGAACAAAGTTCAGAATGGTTAGTAGAAGAATAGAAATTTATATCCTGACACAAAAGACATACAGAAATCCATTCTAATATTATAAATGGAAAGTGTGTCTGTCTGTCTGTATGTTTGTCTTTCTTTCACAGGCAAAACGGAGCGACGAATTGACGTGATTATTAAGTGGAGATAGTTGAAGGGATGGAGAGTAACATAGGCTACTTTTTGCCCCTTTCTAACTCCCCATTTTAGGGAAGTGGGGGACGCGAGCGAAGCCGCGGGCAAAAGCTAGTATTTATATAAAGGCAAGAAACATACAATATAGTGTCAGTGAAAAATGTGACGAAAGAAGACGTGGTTATAAGGATGTAAATGTTCAAAGATACACCATGTGTCCATTAAGATTTGTGCTATGTAACGATGATATTGGGATTTTCAGAAAACAAATTGTGTATTGTAATTTTATATTTTACCTCTACTTTTCCGGTACGTTGCAACAACATCATCGTCCACATACAATACATACACGTGGTTATTATTTGCAGTGATTATTTGCCCATTTATAAACCATGTTTTGTTGTCATCTCACTTAATAACAAACTTCAATGCCAAGAGATCTATAAACAGTAGTTTAATTCCTATGAAAAAATCTTGCAAGTCATATAAACAAGGCTTCTGTAAACATTCATGTCCCCTGTACCTACTTGTCCGACCAACCATTCTGAACGACATTTGTTCTAAGAAGTATGGCCTATATTTATTTTGAAAAAAGCTTACATGCAAGCGAAGCTGCGCGCGTCGACTAGTCATGATTAAAATGTCTGTTATGCCTGACCTCAAAGTGATAGCTGATGCCCTGGCACTTACTTACGGGCACAGTTATTTTGACCCTGGGGATCGAACCTACGGGCTTGGGGGCAATTCGTCCCAAAAAAAACTCGTCTCAGAATTTTAAAATATTTTTGCAGGTAGCTTTGTAGAGTTTAGTAAATATATATTTAGTAAATATTGAGTTAAGTTAGGATAGAACAGTGACTAGCAAAAAAATCTTCAAATTCTGGGACGAATTCCCCCCTAACCCAACCTACGACCCTTGGAGCGTTAAGAAAGGTCACTACACTAAAGGTCACTACAATGCCTGATCGGGTCAAGGCCAGTTATAGGATTTTAACCGTCTAAGTGGTTAAAGAACCGGGCCGCGCGTGATATCTGGGTTCTTCCTTCGATTCCCGGGTCGAGCAAAAAGTATGTTTAGAATTTTTTTAACACAGCTTCGGTTTGTGATCACCAATACGCATTGGGCAAGCCTGGTGATTAAGCCTAATCCCATCATAGTAGCGATGACTCTATGATGGAGGCCTTTGCCCTGCAGTGGGACAGTAATTAGGCTGATACTTTTATCTTGTTGTTTTTTATTCTATCTAATCCTTCTATAGTATAAAACTCACACTTTTATGCAATAAGTAGGTTTAAGGATTAGATAGAAAAATTGATGATTTGTGAAGAAAGTCTTAGCACCGAAAATCGTTTTTAATACCAAAAACATTATTTTGATCTATTGTTTCTCCTATCTGTATCTTAGAATAATTTGTCTTATATTAAATGTGTTAAGGTAACCAAGGTTATAAATGTATTTTCTTTTTCTTAACTTAAATAGTTTCTTGCTAACTTAAAATATTTTTGGTACATTTTTCAATATAGTTGATAATGTAATTTTTGTAATTAATGTAATCTATCACTCTCCTGGTTTTATTCCTTATACCGGGTGCCCAAGATACAGGACTTCTGGGACCTACTGGAATGCCCAATAACCTGCATATATTTTTTTTTTTAAATACGCTTTTTTTCGATGTATGTACCTTGCTCAGAAGATCCATTATCACAATGACACTATGACACTAGCACAACCGCGACTCGATATGCGCGCGCGCCGCCGGGAACTGGACGAGAGGACGGCTGGGGCAGCGTATATGTCGCGATAGCTTATCAGGGCCTTTCGACCCTAAAGGGGCTACAGAAAATCCGTCCCGGAATGAGTGATACCACGGCCTCACAGAAAACCTGGCGAGACGCTGCCGCAGGCCGCTGTGTTTCGCCGAGTGAGTGAGGGTACCGGAGGCCCCAATGGGGGATAGAGGTTATAAGCTTAGCAGCGCACTTATAGCACTACTGATTTTGCGAATGTCTATGGGCGGCAGCAATTCCTTACCATGAGCTTATCCGTCTACCTTCTGCCACCTATCGCATAAAGGTCCCGTGAAGATTTATTTTTATGTGATAAGTAACAGACGAGTAGACGGATCACCTGATGGTAAGCGATTGCCACCACGCATAGACGCCTGCAACACCAGTAGTCACAAGTGCGCTGCCAACGTTTAACCCTCTTTCCCTTCACTCATTCACTCCATCAGCGCAGGCGCTGCTTCTGTAAAGCCGAGGTATATGAGGTAGGTATGAAGACTAATTTGGAGGTATTGTTGATTGGTTGATGCCGTCCTATTACATTTCTCGACCCCCAAGGATAAAGCAGCCTAGATTTTGCCACCCGGGGCGGACACACCGAATAAGCTTCTGCTTGGGTCATCATAAAAGGCAAGTCATCCACGCTTGTTTGGTGGGTGTGGATATACCAGTTGCAAAATTACATAGATTGTGGGAGAGCCATGCTTCGGCATGAATGGGCCGGCTCGACCGGAGTGATACCACTGCCTCACAGAAAACCGGCGTGAAGCAGCTCCTGTGCTGTGTTTCGCCGAGTGAGTGAGGGTACCGGAGGCCCATCGGGGGGGAAGGGGATAAAAGGTTAGCAGCGCACTTGTGACTCCACTGGTGTTGCATGTGTCCATGGGCGGCGGCAATTGCTTACCATCAGGTGATCCGCCTGCTCGTCTGCTACCTATCACATAAAAAAAAAAAAAAAAAAAAAGATACCTATCCAAACCTGATAAACATCTTATATCATAATCATCAAATGACTAATGATATATCAATCAGAAAAAGATTCATTTTTCACAATGACTATAATCACATCATTAAATATGTATCTTGTAGTAACTGACATAGAGTTTGATTATAAGAAAGGAAAATCATCTAGTCATGAGGACCAGCAAATGCAGATATTCCTTCATTGATCATCATGACGCGACCAAACTTATGTCTCTGCAAGGGTATATTACTACAGCTAGCTACTATTTTATTGAATAGTCAAGATATAAAATACTACCTACCTTCACTAATCTATGAAAGCTATAAAAATGTTGCAGAAAGATAAAGTTGGAAACATTAAAATTGTAATGGCCCATGGCATTTACTTTAAAGCCATACTTTGCAAACAAAAGGATATGTATATCCTGTATACAGGTACCTACCACAATATATGAGTTAGTACCTACACTAGATACGAACCACCACAATACTAAGTAAAGTATTATAATATTGGTGCCACTACCTATATCTTCTATACTCTTTATAAAGAGATAACTTCTATAGACAACGACAAGGCTTATAGGTAAACCGAAAACACGAAACGCTAGCGCGATGTAACTGAGCACAGCGCCATCTATTGGTTCATTTCTGAATTACGGTCCCGAAGCGAAGTGAGGGCGGGCCACTAGGTAATAAATAAATCCACACAACACCTCATATGTTGACCTAGCCACTAGTTATATTATAAAGATATTTAAATACGAAAACGTAAAACCCATGCTTTAGTAACCATGCTTAAAGGATAATGTAATGCAAAAAGTTAAAATACAGGGTGTCATTTGAAACATTTAAAATTGTGAGAGAGAAAAGTGTTAAGAATTAAAATAGTTCTAAGTGCTAAATGATTAATTTATTAGCTCATACATTATAAAGCCTAATTAGAATACCCATTGTTCCAGGGCACTTTGTATGTGAGTAAACATGCCAACAAATTAAAATGTTGAGACTAACTCATACAATTAACCACTAATTAATATTAAGATATAAGAAATGAATAAAAATACAGAAAAAGTCTAGGTACCTACAAGTTTTAATGTGTAAAGCAAATCTTTTCTTTATTTACTTACCAAGAGCTAATAATGTCACAAGTCCAACACAAATTCTTTTAGACTTGTCACATTATTCAAGTAAAGAGGCAAAATATTATATTCATAAAAAATATCCAATTAAAAACATTGAAAAAATCTGATTCTAAGTATTTTTTATATAAGGTGCTAAACAGAATTTATTTTAATGTGCCTATAATCATATGAGATCTCTGGATTTAACGAAATAAGGCCCTGCCATTTGATCCAACAGATTAAATATTTTTATGTTTATAATATTAGTAGAAGTTTTAGTAAGTCTATCACTACACACTAAACAGAAATCTTACCGCTGGCTTCAATCGGTTATCATTCTCCTGCAAGTTAGTAATATGTAGAGTTAGTAAGCTTAGAAGTCAATAAACTGATAAAGTATTAAAACAAAACTATGACAAAACCTAAATAAGTTCAATACAATCACATCAATCTTCTAATTTAAACACCTAATTTACCATACCACAAAGCTTTGACCCAAAACTACAAAGAATTGCTTTTTTTTAAGTTATAATATAAGAAGGAATGTTTAAAAAAGGTGGTTAAAACATGACTTTAAGTAGGTATTTGTGTACTATTTTAAAATAGATAAAGGTAGATTACATTTGAAATAGCAAAAAGAAATTAAGTACCTATCTACCTACTTAGTTTATCATGTGGTTTATTTGTTATTACCCATAGTAAAATACCTACTAGTGTTTTTAAAACATCATTAATATACTTTTCAGAAACTTTAGTAATTATTTAACATTCTTACAAGCTAAGTGAAATAAAAAATCAAATTTCTTGAGAGAGAACTGAATAATAAATTCAAAATCATTGAGAAGCATAGGTACCTATATCATTTAAATACAAAGTTATTGAATTCAAAGTTTCTGTTTATTTTTAAATCACCATAACCTTGATTTTCCAATGCCAGCAGGAAAATGCAAGCAGGAAAGGCGTAAAAATTAAGAATAGACAGGTTAGGAACGAAAAAAATAGGTTAAGTTTTAAAGTTTTCTTGTAGGTTCATACTCAGTTCTACTATGATTTCTTTGGGGTGCAATTGAGTTTTATTCGTCTGCGTATAGCAGACTGACGACCCACGCGTGACCTCTAAAGAATAACAAGGTCACCAGTAGATGGGTAAATAAATACGACGCACAGAAAGCAGATAAATCGGACAATGAGGCGATATCGCCCGGCGCACTTAGACTATAGGCGCGATAGTAATATCTGTTACCTTCTTATCTGCCTCCCTCGTATCAGCCATAGTTACTTTCAGTAATAAAACTTATTTAACAAGGAATTATTCAAGACCAACACTATTTTTTTCGGCGGCGACAAAATCAGGTGATCGAATGTCAAATTTTTTGACAAATCTGCGTTTCGTTTTTGAGTATTTGACATCTTTATTCAAAAATGTTCAAGCAAATAAATGATTTGTGAACGAAGTTATTCTAAATTAATTCAAGTCTTTTTACATAACTTTTGTTAGATATCTTTTATACTTCGAGTCTTAAAATTTTTTCTTCGCGTTCCGTCCGGAAAAAAGTAAAGCAAATAATTTTGTTATTGATAAGTATGGACACCAGTAACAAAACGCTTTCCAAAGAAATCAAAAATTGAGGGTAGATTGTTAAAGTTCAATAGAACTTTAGAAGTTTACAATACCAATGTTCCTATCTCATTGTACAATACAAGCACACTGCACAATACAAGTCTTAAATCGGTAAGATTGATTACCTAACTAGGTTGACATAGATAATTGATTCTTTTTCAGAGTTATTTTCTCGGTTAATTTAACAACTGAAGTTTATTAAATTATAAGTAGTCTATAAAAATATTACCCAGCAATTAAAATCTTATTTTATTTAAATACGTCCCACTGATCAATGATCATGGCATAGTAGGTATGACCTTGTGCACGCGCAAAGCATAAAACAATCCACCCGAGCATATAAATGATACTTATTGCCACTCTGTCGCTACGTCATAGTTGTATCACGTGGTATCATGGTCGCCCCATTGACATGGCATGACAGGGCATGGGACCAGAGGGCCTAATTTGAAAGCGGGCGCTACGACCGAATCGGAGTTCCTCTCCTTTTCACCCGCACTTTTGTTTGAATGCGACAGGTATATTCTCATTTGTTGCGGGACAGCTTCATTATACACCACCAAGCGCGGATTCACTGTTGTGGGCACTACGGGCCCGTATATGTTTTCTATGCTGTGAGCATGCCAACAGTCTGAAATAGACTTACGAAGTATGACGATAAACTTTTTACTTACCACTTTGGCTCAGCGATCCAAGGTGGGACTTAGCCTCCGACATCAAAGTTCGCCATTTGGTTCGGTCCTATGGAATGAACTGTCGTCTGCGGTATTTCCGGACCGATAAGACCTGCAAACCCTCAAAAAGGGAGCGTACCTACTTGTGAATCCTCTGGTGTTGCGGGTTTCCGTGGGGTGGTAATTGCTTACCATCAGGTGATCCGTCTGTTCGTCGGACTTCTGAGTCCTATATCATAAAATAATTTGAGAACTTTTGGAAGACTGGGTCCACAATTTTAATGTAACGGAGAAGAAAACTAACCACATACACTCATAAAAGACATTTATTTATATTTCATTTAACACTAACTTTTACATAAGTTATGCTTTATAGAAATCGTAATAAAGGTACATTTAATAGGTAAATAAGCGGGTCATAGATACACTGTAGTAGATAGATACCCCTTGTACATGTACAAAATAAATATAGTAATAATATACAGGGTGTCAAAATTAAAAATGTGCATGTTATAGGTATGAACTTCTGGTCTATACCTTGTTATATAATAGGAAATCAGATCTCCAACTCTAAATCTGTTAAAAAAATTAAATTAGACTTAAAATATGTTGTCCCCTGGTTAAAGTATCCAATGCAGAGAAAGACGGTAAGAACAGTACTTATAAATATTACCTATCCTTTATTTTTAAATAAAGATACATAATATTTATTAGTAGGTACCTAATCGATCACAAATAACCATAAACATTTATTTATGTGCTAAAATAAAACATTAATACATGGTTTTACAAATGGTATTAATGGTATCCATATACAGGCGTGCAAATACTTAGGTAATATAATTTTTTACAGTCGAATACTTAAGTGTTACTTATAAATTGGAATGTATTCAATTAATGTAGGTTGACGCATGAATACTGCTTCATATACATATGTATTTATGATGATTAGGTAGGTATAAATAATATAAGCTACAATAAAAACTATCAATGTATCTACGACGCGCCTGTATGAGCATTAGATAGTATATTATAATAACATTTACAATCTATAAACATGTATAAATATAAAAATATCACTTACTATAATTACAGTACGCATGTGATAAAATAACGACGGTATACTCTCAAAGATAAATTGGCACGGTAAAAATTATAATTAAATATAAGTAAACTGAAAAATCGTAGAAAATATCGTTAGCATTGAATATTTTGTTATTTTATTAATTCAAATAATATATAAGTATGTTTTATGGTTTTATTATTTTGTCTGTAGTATTTTTTACTGTATTTTTAAAAAATCTATGAAAATATTCAGATTGCGATAAATTCTTTTTTCCTAAAAGAAATTGTTTATAAACAAATAATAATTATAATTACCGCATTTATAAACGAATTTGTTCTCACAAAAATTATACATTTATTAGCGGTCCACCCCGGCTTCGCCCGTGGTACATACATAGTCTATAGTAATGAGGAATAACGTACCTTTCTAACAAATAGACAAGACTAACGAAAGGTTCAAAACCACGGAAAAACTAGCTCACATTTTTTATTAAAACGTAGCTTTTTTTTTTGTCAGTCTGTACCCACGTGTGCGAGTATAGACGCAAATTGTGCGAGCGAGAGGTGAATAGTTGCGCCGCCATTTCTAAGTCCCAGCGTTTATCCGCACGGGTAGTACCGACTTTGGCTCAGCGATCCAAGGTGGGACTTAGCCTCCGACGTCAAAGTTCGCCATTTTGTCGATCCTATGTCTTTTGCGATATTTCCGGACCGATAAGTAAGACTTTCAAAAAGTGAGCGTACTTATGAATATTTTAGTCCATGGGCGGTAATCGCTTCCCAGATAGCAAGCGAGCTTGCTTCAAACTTGATTTTAGATTGTCACGTCAAACATGAAAAATCAAGTTTATGACCAAAATTTTGCTGTAAGCTTGTTGATTAAGTATGATGTTTAAGGCTTTGTAATTTTTGAAGCAAAGTTCGACCGCAAATATAAAATTGTAATGCTAGTATTTGTACTAGATTACCAAGTTATTTGTGGCGGTTCAGGGAACGAACGACTCTGTGCAATTTTGTTTAGCAAAGCAAACCGCAATCACAGCAGCAACCCACGTTCGTCCACTGCTGGACATAGGTCTCCCCTAATGCACGCCACCGCTCCCGATTTTCGGCCACTCTCATCCAGCTCACTCCAGCCAGCCTTCGAATGTCGTCATCCCATCTTGTAGCAGGGCGTCCAACACTACGTTTGCCGAGTCGCGGTCTCCACTCAAGGACCTTATGGCTCCAACGGTTGTCAGTTCTGCGGCTAATGTGACCAGCCCACTGCCACTTCAGTTTGCTAATTCGGTGGGCTATGTCGGTGACTCTGGTTTTTTGTCGGATTACATCATTTCTGATGTGGTCCTTCAAGATACTCGTGTTGTTCTTCAAGAAGGCGACAACCGCAAAATAAAAATTGTAATGCTATGTATTGTACTGGATTACCAAGTTATTTTGTGCGGTTGACGTGTTTATTTTTCTACATCGCGATGGACGAGATTTTTTTCCAAACAATGACTACCAGAAGTCCAATTTGATGATTAATACTAGAGTCATGGATTTCATTTATGGCAACCGTGACTGTGTGGAGCGTCACTCGGGGACGTCTGCCACTGCGCCCTGCTTGGGAAAGTGTGTGGAACTGAGACAAGGTTTTTTTATATGATAGGTAGCAGACGAGCAGGCGGATCACCTGGTGGTAAGCAATTGCCGCCGTCCATGATGAACACATGCAACAAGTGCGCTGCTAACCTTTTATCCCCTTCCCCCCCGATTGGCCTCCAAACTTTGTTATGTCAAACTTGCATACACTTTATAGAATAATTTTCTAGCAAGTTTGTTGCTTCGGAACTAGAAAGTTTGATTTAACCTCGCCTCAAGTTTATACACTTGCCACGGCAAATTTGAGACAAAGCTTCATGTTTGATACATCAAACCTATCGCAAGTCAGTTTCAAGTTTAAATTGTTATCTGGGTTACCATAAAGTGATCCGTATGAATGATCGTCTGGCTCATAATACTTACCATAAAAAAATTGGGAGAGTTTGGAATTTGGGTCCACAGTTTTCATGTAACGGAGAAGAAAACTAACCACATACACTCATAAAAGACATTTATTTATATTTCATTTAACACTAACTTTTACATAAGTTATGCTTTATAGAAATCGTAATAAAGGTACATTTAATAGGTAAATAAGCGGATCATAGATACACTGTAGTAGATAGATACCCCTTGTACATGTACAAAATAAATATAGTAATAATATACAGGGTGTCAAAATTAAAAATGTGCATGTTATAGGTATGAACTTCTGGTCTATACCTTGTTATATAATAGGAAATCAGATCTCCAACTCTAAATCTGTTAAACAATGAAATTAGACTTAAAATATTATGTTGTCCCCTGGTTAAAGTATCCAATGCCGAGAGAGACGGTAAGAACAGTATAAATATTACCTATCCTTTATTTTTAAATAAAGATACATAATATTTATTAGTAGGTGGCTAATCGATCACAAATAACCATAAACATTTATTTATGTACTAAAATAAAACATTAATACATGGTTTTGCAAATGGTATTAATGGTATCCAGCCTGCCAGCAGGCGTGCAAACAATTAGGTAATCACGGACCTATAAAAAAGTTCTAGTTCTTTTTTAATTTAATATTATTTTTTACAGTCTAAAACTTTACAGCAATTGTATAAAGTAAATGATGAGATGATGCAGTTTTTTTAAAGTATCACTTAACAACATAGCGTTAAGGTATAATTTCGTGTAGCTGTTGTATCAATGCTGACCAATACTTAAATTACATAAGTGGGCGACAACTTTAAACAAACGAGGATGTCTCATCCTCGATATAAGGATTTCAACAAAATGATAAGACTATACATATATAACAGATGACTGTAGCTGGTTTTATTACTAACAAAATATTGTATAACAACACCCTATGTACTTAAAATCACGAGTGTGTAGGTTTTACCTACTGCATACATTGAAAGGAATAATAAATGAATAATATATGACTAGGGATAAAAGGTTAATGAACTTAGATGTCAGTTTGAGACAATATTGCTGGCAGTC
Source organism: Cnaphalocrocis medinalis (assembly GCA_014851415.1). Taxonomy (NCBI): domain Eukaryota; kingdom Metazoa; phylum Arthropoda; class Insecta; order Lepidoptera; family Crambidae; genus Cnaphalocrocis; species Cnaphalocrocis medinalis. The sequence continues at coordinate 1,143,956 of CM026294.1, forward strand.
TGTGTGGTTTCATAGTGTAAGTAGACTTTCATAAAACAGCCAATAGAGGACATGCATATACCCCATTTTAAGACGAAATTATAGCTGAATTTTATATATTATTATATATTACATAGACATTGAACACCAATTTTTTCCTAACACTTAGATTTTTTTTATGAATACCAAAGAGCAAACAAATAACTAAACGTAAAATGTTCGATGAAGTTAAAAGCTCTACAATACAGTTGCATTCATAAAAATAAATCGTTGCGCCAAAATAATACTTTTCAAATTGTTAATAACATACTTTGTACATAATAAATACTTAATACTTAGCAACAAAATATTACAATATTTACAGTGCGGCAGTGAAATAAACTCCATTTCCAATAACAATTGTTATTTGGGTTGAAAGCGAAATATATTAATTATTTCATTATATTCAATTAATAAATATAGCAAACCATGAGAACTTGTATGTAATAAATAAATAAAATGTCCAATCTATCCATAGATAATCAAAGAAGAAAATTAGGCCAAAAACCAGAATAATTTTAAATAATTACCCATCACAAATTAAGAAAACAATTATGTTTTATGCTAGGAAAACCGAAATGCGACATAATTTAGTATGAAATTCTAATACTTTTCAAATGACAATTACAACAAAATCAAGCACTTGTTAACGTAAGTCAATCTATTAAATAAAAGATTCAACCCTATGATTATAATAAGTCCTTTCCAGTAATATGTATTACAAGTAATTTTTAGAAATAATTTTGAAGACAATTCCTGTTTGTAAATGGCCAAGACCAATTTTGGAAAAAAAAGGACTTAGCTTTTGGACCTTATTTTGTGATAAGTATTCAAAATTTAAAAGAATATCAGCACACAATCAATTGCAGGTCAACTAGACAATTGACAATGTGGCCGATTGTACATACAGACACATCAAAGTATACAGAACTGTTAAATTTCTTCAATCGATTTTCATCTTACTGTCATACACATTAAGTTGAATATCAATTGAGGAAATTTGACAGGTTGTGGTAACCTGATGTGTGGCTGACTATACAATGCTTAATTCATTTGCAAATGCAGTATACCTTTTTTTCTTTAATGGATTAAATACGAGATACGTGTCACAATAACGAATGACAGTACAATAAGATGGTGTTATCGCTTGTAGCGAATTGTTTAGCAGATACCTACTAAAACACATCATTTTATAATTGGCATTTTCAGAAGATATTTTACCATGTGATCGAGTTAACATTATTCTTGTGTATGTTGTGACGTCAGCGGGGGTTGCGGTCAGTTCTTGTATCTGTACTTGTCGCTTGGCTGGATGCACTGGCTGGATGCGCCGGGGTGGGCCTGATCTCAGTTAGCCGTCCACTAGAAACAAGCATTGAAATACAAAATTTAGTATAAGAGATTTTTTTAACCAAAATAATAATTATTATTATTCAATGCGCCTTATTGGTCTAGTGGTTTAAGTATCAGGTCAAGATGTTGGGGTCCTGAGTTTGATTTTCAGGTCAAGCAAATTTATGTTCATAATAAATAAATAAATGCGCCAGACAATCACACCAATCAACCAGGTGGCTTATAACGAAGTCGTCCTGTAACGAATAAGAATATACCTGTCACATTCAAACAAAAGCGCGTACAGCGCGTGTGAAAGAGAGGGGAACTCCGATTCGGTCGTAACGTCGACTTCAAATTAGGCCCTCTGGTTTCAAACTAGGGCAACCTGTACTATGAGCACCAGACGACGATAATTAACTGGGGGCGTCAACCCAGAACACCCAGACCCAAGAAAACTTTGAATATGTAGTTTGGTTTTCTAAATTGACTTGACCAGGAATCAAATTACTTATATCAATGACAGATATGAAAATTTACCCTTAATGCAGGCCACTACTATGTTAATATCGATTCATCCCACTCACTCATTCCAGCAGGACAGGATGAAAGAAAGGGATAGTTAATAAAATATACACCGAATAGTTGACTATGTCTGAAAATAGTACAATTGCAGAGTCTAAAACTTTACAGCAATTGTATAAAGTAAATGATGAGATGATGCAGTTTTTTTTAAAGTATCACTTAACAACATAGCGTTAAGGTATAATTTCGTGTAGCTGTTGTATCAATGCTGACCAATACTTAAATTACATAAGTGGGCGACAACTTTAAACAAACGAGGATGTCTCATCCTCGATATAAGGATTTCAACAAAATGATAAGACTATACATATTAATCAGATGACTGTAGCTGGTTTTATTACTAACAAAATATTGTATAACAACACCCTATGTACTTAAAATCACGAGTGTGTAGGTTTTACCTACTGCATACATTAAAAGGAATAATACATGAATAATATATGACAAGGGGTAAAAGGTTAATGAACTTTAGATGTCAGTTTGAGACAAAAATGCTGGCAGTGTGTGTGGTTCCATAGTGTATAGACTTTCCTAAAACAACCAATAGATATCATGCATATATCCCGCCAAGATTACATACGTAAATAACACTTCCTCCCTGTAATAGTTAATTTAAGACAAAATTATGGCTGAATTTTATATATTATTATATATTATATAGACATTGAACACCAATTTTTTCCTAACACTTAGATTTTTTTTATGCATATCAAAGAACAAACAAATAACTAAACGTAAAATGTTCGATGAAGTTAAAAGCTCTATAATACAGTTGCATTCATAAAAATAAATCGTTGCGCCCAAAATATACTACTTTTCAAATTGTTAATAAACATACTTTGTACATAATAAATACTTAATACTTAGCAACAAAATATTACAATATTTACAGTGCGGCAGTGAAATAAACTCCATTTCCAATAACAATTGTTATTTGGGTTGAAAGCGAAATATATTAATTATTTCATTATATTCAATTAATAAATATAGCACATCATGAGAACTTGTATGTAATAAATAATAAAATGTCCAATCTATCCATAGATATCAATCAAGAAAAAATCAGGCCAAAAACCAAAATAATTTTAAATATTACCCATCACAAATTAAGAAAACAATTATGTTTTTATGCTAGGAAACCGGAAATGCGACAATAATTTGTATGAAATTCTAATACTTTCAAATGGACAATTACAACAAAATCAAGCACCGTGGTTAACGGATAAGTAATACTATTACTATAACAGATTCAAACCCTATGATTATAATAAGTTCCTTTCCAGTAATATGTATTACAAGTAATTTTTAGAAATGATTTTGGAAGACAATTCCTGTTGTGTAAATGGCCAAGACCAATGTTTGGAAAAAAAAGGACTTAGCTTTTGGACCTTATTTTTTGATAAGTATTCAAAATTTAAAGAATATCAGCCACACAATCAATTGCAAGTCAACTAGACAATTGACAATGTGGCCGATTGTACATACAGGACACCTCAAAGTATACAGAACGGTTAAATTTCTTTAATCGATTTTCATCTTACTGTCATACACATTAAGTTGAATATCAATTGAGGAAATTTGACAGGTTGTGGTAACCTGATGTGTGGCTGACTATACAATGCTTAATTATTTGCAAATGCAGTATACCTTTTTTCTTTAATGGATTAAATACGAGATACGTGTCACAATAACGAATGACAGTACAATAAGATGGTGTTATCGCTTATAGCGAATTGTTTAGCAGCTACCTACTAAAACACATCATTTTATAATTGGCATTTTCAGAAGATATTTTACCATGTGATCGAGTTAACATTATTCTTGTGTATGTTGTGACGTCAGCGGGGGTTGCGGTCAGTTCTTGTATCTGTACTTGTCGCTTGGCTGGATGCACTGGCTGGATGCGCCGGGGTGGGCCTGATCTCAGTTAGCCGTCCACTAGAAACAAGCATTGAAATACAAAATTTAGTATAAGAGATTTTTTTAACCAAAATAATAATTATTATTATTCAATGCGCCTTATTGGTCTAGTGGTTTAAGTATCAGGTCGAGATGTTGGGGTCCTGAGTTTGATTTCCAGGTCAAGCAAATGTATGTTCGTAATAAATAAATGCGCCAGACAATCACACCAATCAACCAGGTGGCTTATAACGAAGTCGTCCTGTAACGAATAAGAATATACCTGTCACATTCAAACAAAAGCGCGTACAGCGCGTGTGAAAGAGAGGGGAACTCCGATTCGGTCGTAACGTCGACTTCAAATTAGGCCCTTCTGGTTTCAAACTAGGGCAACCTGTACTATGAGCACCAGACGACGATAATTAACTGGGAGCGTCAACCCAGAACACCCAGACCCAAGAAAACTTTGAATATGTAGTTTGGTTTTCTAAATTGACTTGACCAGGAATCAAATTACTTATAATCAATGACAGATATGAAAATTTACCCTTAATGCAGCCCCACCATCCTTTGCAAGCTCCTGTTCCCTCTTCTCCATCTCCTCAGCTCTCTGCTGCATCCTCTGAACCTTTGTCGGGTCCTTCACCCCTCTCGCCACCAGCTCGGCCTGCCGCCGCTCCGCTGCCTCGGCCTGCTGGCGCCGCCTAGTCTCCTGGAGTTATAAGGAGCTGTTAATGTTATTGAAGGAACTTGGCTAGTTGGGAGTGTCCACCGGGATGCAAAAAGTCAATCAATGCGAAATGGGATGATGCTGAATTGTGGTAACCAATCATATGAAAGAAGATTATCATTACCAACAGCCTGGCTTGCGTTTACATGGAGGGTAAGTATGATTTTATCAAATTATATCATTAATTGATTCGTCTTATTAATCATACTATGCTATCGCTATTATGAAGGTTCGAAGACTTCAGAGTCAGACACAACTTTGGTATTTTGCAACTTTCCATACGTAATGAATCAACAAGCCTTACTTATCTACTGATTTATAACCACTCTTATTAATTAACAATAATAATAATAATTTAGATTAAAAATATAGTTTAACCCTTTATGGGGCTCTGTTTATATGTTAGACTCCATATTTTGAACCTTATATGTTAGAGATAAGGTCCAGAACCAATGAATTGTATTTATACCTACTGCCTATTAAGAGGTTAAGAATTGTTTATGTTAAGCAGCACTTTACAATTAACGATTTTGCGAGAAAAGGCAAGATTTTGTTAAGCGGAAACACAATATGATAGACTGTATAATGTTATTGTGACAATATTGCAGCTCCCTTCCATTACAGTTATATCTTTCTGGCAAACAAGCAAGCATATTAGAAGTATCGGAATATTATTTGATGACATTTTAATGTAAAATTCAATATTAATGTAGCAAACATATTGTTGCTTTTAATTACTTGATTCAAGCAAGAAATGTGACTTATAATTTAGTGATCAAAATCGAGAAGTCATGTATTCGCAGAAATATATAATGGTGTAAATAAAGACATTCATGAGTGTAAAATTAAAATAATTGCTAAGTGAAAGGAAGCATCTACTTTCAAGGAAAGAAAACAATAAACAAATCAACAAAAATCGAAACTTACAGCATCAGGCGTCAAGACATCAGACGCGGAAGGCCTACAACAGGATGCAACTAGCCCCATTTCGATATTAATTAGTACTTTTCTTCATTAAAATCAAAAATTCATCACCAATTTCGGCATAACTTCGTTATCAGTAGAAACGTCAATGTCAAAACGATATAGATTGACACTTTTGACAAAATAGTGATGTTCGTTGGCCAATTTATCACTATCAATCGATTCATGAAAGTTTCATGAATTAAACATCTGAAGATTCAATATTCGTATAAAATATAACTGAAAATAAAAAACCAAATCTGCTAATACAAAATTGGATCATCATGCCTGTTTATCAATAGACCATTTGGCTTTTTCAGAGCAGTCTTCCAGGATTGGTCAATAACAGAACTTATTCACTGATATTTAAAGGAAAAATATTTTTTAAAGAACAGCACCCCCTACGAGTCCGAAAAGTGCAACACGACGTAAAGCTGTATTATGTCTACTTAATGGAATCTAAAGAGGGTTTTAGTTAAAGCTAAGTAATGTGTTTGTGTATGAAAAACTAAGATCTGTATTTTTTTCAATAACATCTAGGTACTTGGATGTTATTCACTTGGGTTATTCCTACTAATAATGGCCAATCGATTAACTCAAAGGAGTTTGAATATGCATGAAACTGTAAAAATATATTAACATAGTTAAAAATAATTTTGACAAGGTAAAAAAGTTTTGAGTATTTATAAATTATTACTGAAAAAATACACATTAAATGTACATTGTTATGAACTGATACAGTTAAAATAAACTTTTAAGTATTTGGTCCAATATTTATAAGAAAAAAATATCAACAAACCATGCGTCTCCAAATCGAAAAAATGTTAGCCATTCTAATAAAAGAATACAAACGACGAATAAAAGGAAGGTTTTCCTGGCACAGGTGGGTAGCACTTAATTTGGATAAAAAAGCAACTTGGTGCACAAGATTTCTGTTTTGGACTGAAACGATCAATAAAATCAAATAATCAAGCTCAAGGTCATTGGTGATGTTAGCAAGACTTAAGAGATATCCACTCGATTTTAGACTAAATAATGGAAGTATAAATAAAACAATATTTTGTTTTTCTTAAGTTTGATGTGCCGCAAAGTAAAGAAAAAAGGTATTCTGTTTTAAAACGAACTTACGTATTTAGATAAATAATATCGATTACGATTACCCAAGTAACTAAAGTTTGTCGATTATGGTACAACACTAACGCAAAGGAACATTTTCGTGGGGACTGTCGCAAATTTTGAAATAAAGTGAAAAAATACACAATAAAATGCTATCTCGAGTAGCCTTGCGTTCAGGTATGTTTAATTTATTATTTTCTAATTCTATGAGTGTTTATTTGGGTCTAAAATTAACATTAACTAACCTTAACCTCTATGGTTATACGAGTTTATGTAATCACTGATTGTCAAGTCCTGTAAGACCAAATTCCCATGAATTACTGTATTTCTAGGAGTTTAAAGACATAGGAATAAATACAATCAATATTGATGAGGCTAGTGGGAGTCCTTGTGAAATATGTGCAAACATACTATATTAATTTTAAAGATAACCTGAAGAATTGGGGTGTAAATTCTCTAAGCAGCAGGTAGTCTTCTTGTATTTATAAATTTACTTGATGAAAGAGATAAATTATCCAACTATGATATTCATGGTGAATTTTTAAAAGTAATTTGATGTTTATTTCATGTTTTCTATAGAAATCTGTAGTATAATGCTAGAATTTAATCAGACAAGGTAATGTACAGCTCTTATTGAATGTTAAAACTCAATTAGATTAAAGTTTTGAAATACCTATGCCTTCAAACATAATATTTCTAATTATAATTTCCAAATATTGATTAAAACCAAAATCTCCTATTGAATTCAAGTTCAGTAATGGTTTTTAGAGATATATGTGGATGTGAAATAAATACCTTTGTCCTTCCTGCTGGGCCCAAAGGTTGACTGCTAGAGAATGCCTCTTGGCATTAAGTTTGCTGATTGTATGAAGTTTTGTAAAATAACACTTTAAATAAATAAATGAAATACCTGCAAGTAACAAATGATATTGTATTTCTTTCAGCTGCGGCCCGACAGTCTGCTACCACCGCCCTCGTAGCGCGGGGCTCCGCCTCCGATGTGTCAGGTGCCCGTGATGAAGTCAACTTCCCCAGACCTGTGAGGGGCGAGCCCGGCAAAGTCAGACTGGGATTCATTCCTGAAGAATGGTTAGATTACTGTTAACTGGTAGAAAAGGTTTACAAAATATTTATTTTTATAGAAACTAAATAGTCAAAAAAATTTTGATTTGCAGCCTTTGTTTCTAATACTATATATTTTAATATAATTTCCGATTTAATGAAGAAAGTATTTAAATAGTGCTAAGAAAAGTGTTTTGAAATGTACAAATCACCATGTCTGTTTCAATACTTACATAAAATATTACAATTTTTTTTTTAATTTCGAATCACACTAACATTAACAGTGTATTTATTACAAAATATCTAGCTAATGTTATAAAATCATTTGTTACTCAAAAATATGCTGTTATTTTGATAGACTTATTGCAGGATTTAATCTGTTGTAAATGGTGATTAAAACACTATGCATGACTAATCAAATGTCCCTAATTTGTATGAAATTTATATTGAAATCTTAAAAATCTTTCCCGTATAATTCCAGGTTCCAATTCTTCCACTCAAAGACTGGTGTCACTGGCCCATACACCTTCGGAGTGGGTCTGGCCACATACCTGTGCAGCAAGGAGATCTACGTCATGGAGCACGAGTACTACTCCGGTTTGTCTCTGGCTCTGATGGTCTACATCGCTGCCAAGAAGGGAGGACCTCAGATCGCTGCTTGGTTGGACAAGGAAGTTGATGTAAGTAGCCTGATCTTATTCATCTTAGTGTGTAATACCCAGTTGCGTCCAAAGATTTCACGTCGGAGCCCGGGGTATACTTAAACAGTGATACAGGATTTGGAGTTCCCGGTAATTAGAATAAAGCGTCACTCCCTACCGCCTGACCTTCGAAACCTCTTAACAGGGAAATCAGGCTAATTGAATCATGGTTATATATATTGGAAACTATCCGAAATGTGCAGGTTTCCTTACTATGATTTCCCTCACCGCTGAGCGAATAGTAGAAATATGCACGAAACGAACGAAAGATGCACGATAGATTCGAAAAATGCACAGGTGGCATTCTCGATGCTTATTTCCTTATGCTAGGCGCTTATATCCTCTGAGCTACCTACACTCTCGATGTAATTGGCCTGATGTTTTACAAAACTTAAGATTTTTGAGAAAACTTGACCTTCACGTTTATGGCGTCTCGTCCAATGCTGGTCTAGCAACATTCGACTGGCGGATAGCAAATCCACCGCCGCATTTGGCGTTTTTAAGTGTGCGATATGTGGTCGCTGCAATCACTTCTAAAAAGCGACCTGCCGCACTCGGGAGACGTTATTTCAACATTTTGTCACTCAAATAAAAGTATTGACCCTTATTGTAATAGACATAAAGACTATCCATAATTAGATGATCAGCATTAAATGACGTCTCTGAATGCGGCAGTTAGACATATTTTTAAATTAAATTGTAATTTGTGTTTATGTGCCAGCTGGAACATTCAAAATGGAACCATTCTATATAAAAGAAGATCTATTCTTGATATCAGAGCCGTCACAAAATTAAGACTGTCAAATTATGTGATTGTGATCTGTGGTGTCTGCAGATGGATAATATCTTGGTACATTTTAAATAATTGTTACGTAATATAACCTAGGGGTATTGCAGATAGTTCACTACTGATAGACTATCGAAAGTAAAAGAAAAATTAATAAGAACTATAGTCTATCGATAGTTCGAGTAATAGTAACGATATAGTATATCTGTACTACCACGAGTCAATAGTATTGATAGGCAAAAGTAAGCAAAATACTATTCATAACGCCAATACTTTCGATAGTATTGTGATTTCTGACAGAATCAAGTAAAAACAATTGATACTATCGGTAGTTCGGTAAGTTTCGATAGTTTTAGACAATACTATCAAAATATCAGCGATATCAATAATTTTGCACAGTAGTTTCTGTTTAGATATATTTTAAAAGAAAAGAAAAAAAATTAAATCATCATTTATAAATAGTAGACAGATCAAGTACTTAGTCCTAAGTAGGTTATTAGTGCACACAGTCCTTTTGATCACATGTGTCCGTCCTGATGGCCCATTTGGCAGTGACCTTTCCTCATACGCCTCAGATGCACACTTTTACACATTTAAATATGGCAATTGATCCTATAGCATGCATTATATTGGGGAAACAAAGACAACCGTGAAAGAACTGCTAATCCTAACTAATATTATAAATGCGAAAGCAACTCTGTCTGTCTGCTATTCTTTCACGCCAAAACTACTGACCGGAGTTGAATGAAATTCGGTAGGTAGATGGTCTAGACTTTGAGAAAGAACATAGGCGAAAACGCCTTGCAACCCAGGCGTTAAAATTAATAAATAATTAAAAATGCTACCCAAAGATACTTTTACACGCGGACGAAGTCGCAGGTAGTAATTAATAATAGAGAGCTGTGCCTCAAAAGGACAAGCTGTGCACGAGCTGTGCCTCACGAAGACATGTCATAATCTATTTCTGTAAATAGGTATACAAGCTAAGACTTAGTTGCATTGCACTGAATATTAAAAAAAAACTGTATCATCCCTCAACCACTTCCAGACCATCGAAAACGAATGGAACGAAGGCCGCAACCAGACCATCTCCGGTCTGGAGACAGCCATCAAGGAAGAGAAGACGGCGCAGTGGCGCGCCGAGGGCCAGGAGCTGCTCATGGAGGCCAAGAAGGAGAACGTGCTGCTGCAGCTCGAGGCTGCTTACAGGGAGCGCATGATGCAGGCCTACAGTGAGGTGAGGGGCTCTATTTTTAACCTTGTAACTACTAGTGTTGCAGGTGTCCATGGGCGGCGGCAATTGCTTACCATCAGGTGAATCGGCCTGCTCGTCTGCTACCTATCACATAAAAAAAAACCTTTTAACTGTTTTTTTGTTGTGTCATGTCATTGTGGGAGAGCCACCAGCCAGCCAAGGATAAAAGGTTGGCATCGCACTTGTGGGACCTTGTGACCCGCGCAATTTTGTATGTGTGCTATACGTACGGTATCAAAAGTCTTGTGTCCGCCTGCTCGCGGCTTTTGAGTTGTTAATTGTTCTTATACGGTAAGATGAACAACAAAATAATTATGGTATTCATATACAACATTAAAAAATTATTCATCATTAGGTTAGCCAGGTGAGTCGCATGTGGAAATACCGGCAACCCAAATGGTCGCCACAAAAATTTTTTATAATTGTTCTATCGGTATGACCATTTTTTTTTTACCGCAAGTCCCAAATGACCGAACGTACTGCACGCTAATACGCCTCAGCAACCCTAGATCATCATAGTCAACACATAGTCCCTTTAGCTTACCAGAATGTCGCTATAAATTAAATTTGTCTCCAGGTCAAGCGGCGTCTCGACTACCAGCTCGAGAAGAGCAACGTAGAACGCAGACTGGCCCAGAAGCACATGGTGGACTGGATCGTGAGCAACGTTACCAAGGCCATCACCCCCGACCAGGAGAAGCAGACCCTCGACCGCTGCATCTCCGACCTGGCCGCGCTGGCCAAGTGAGCTCCAGTAGTTACTAATTTATGTAATATATTGTATGGATAAATGAAGTGATCAGTTAGCAGTCTGTCTTTTATTGTAGCCAATTTTAGATGTATCCCTGTCACACTGTATAGACCCGTGGTCGTCAAACTGCGGCCCGCAGACGTTATTTGTGCGGCCCGCGATATAGTAGATTTATTTAATTACTAGTCGACTACGTACATATTTGTATTTATCAGAAATCAGTTTAGTGGTTTTTAAATAGAGAAGTAATATACATACATTTTCGCATTTATATGAATAGTGTGGACTACTATTAGATAAGTACCTTTGCAAAAGCTCTTGAAACGCATATACTGCGGCCCGGGCCCTGATGTTCATATTGATATGTGGCCCTTGAAGATTAAAGTGTGACGACCGCTGGTATAGACACTCGCACAGACTCACAGATTAGACTAACTTAGCACTCTAAATTTGCCCCAGTCACTAAAAGTTTACCTTGTCACACTAAAACAACATTCTGTTACAATTAAAGGACATCTATCACACTGAAAGGACATCCTGTCGCACTGATAGGACATCCTGTCGCACTGAAAGGACATACTGTCACACTGATAGGACATCCTGTCACACTGATAGGACATCCTGTCACACTGATAGGACATCCTGTCACACTGATAGGACATCCTGTCACACTGAAAAGACATCCTGTCACACTGAAAGGACATCCTGTCACATTGATAGGACATCCTGTCACACTGATAGGACATCCTGTCACACTGATAGGACATCCTGTCACACTGATAGGACATCCTGACATACTAATAGGGCATCCTGTCACACTGATAGGACATCCTGTCACACTGATAGGACATCCTGTCACACTGAAAGACTAACTTAGTCTAAACACAGTTTCACAATAATAAACTAACTTGGTCTCTGCACACGGTGTATTTTTTATAGCCCATTTGCAAAACAGAATGCTATAGAATGTAATACCACGTAATACTTTGGTCATATAACAACACATTACAGGTTTTTAATAAAACAAAGCTATTGTTACAATGCGTTTATTTATACAATACAATAAAATAAGCTGGAGACAGTACGTTTAGTCAGTTACGGGCCACGGCCCACGTTAAAGCTTTCCTTAACTTATTGCACCCGGATATGATTCAAAGAATCAACAAATTAAAGTAGTTCAATACAGTAAATTATTTCACATTTGCAACATAGGTACAGACAGAGACACATCAGGTTATCACACACTGTCAAATTTCCTCAATTGAAATTCAACTTTAGTGTTTGACAGAAAGATGACAATCCATTGATGTTGACAATTCATGTGTGGTTTAAAAAAGTTATATTTTATTGCAAGATAATATAAAACTACTTTATTTGCCGAATATACCTTCATGATTTCTCGGTTATCTACAGACAGCACAATTTTGATATATCCTTAGAATAATAATTCTAAGGATATATCCTTTCTGTGTGCTATTTGTAGATTATTGACGACGAACAATGTAAGTGGCAACACTTTTTTTGTTACCAACCACTTTGCTTTTTTGCATGTAGGTACAGCCATGCCAAAAATACTTTAGTAAAATTTAATCAATATTAACTAAAACATTTTTGTTCACGACTGTACGAGTAATGTCATATAGTTGTAATTTTCTACCTACATAAAATTATGCGCAATATGACCCAAAAATCAGAAAGCTTATTTTTAAATATTGTCATTTTGGGCACTACTTACACGGAGTTTTTTTTATGGCGAATCTAACTTTTTTCCGCTAAGACCAGATACCTACTCGGATCAAGGTGTTATAATATGTATAAAACAGGGTGTATCTATAAAAAAATAAATACATTTCACCACGTGTTCTACCAACCATTCCGAACAACATTCGCTTTATGAGTTTTCGGAATTCGACGGATTTTTTTCAAATCCCCGTACAAAATGGCCAAGTCATGTGACCGACTTTGTATGAAAAGTTGATTATTTTAATGCGAAATTCCAAGTCCTAGAACTTAGGTAATGTTATTAAGAATAGTTGGAACACGTGATTAAAGGTATGTAAGTAAATGATTACAGATACACCCTTTATAATACCTACTGTTTCAGATTATTCTCATTCTACTGTAATTTGTAGGTCGTATTGCACATAGACAAGCTGACAATGTTATGTATAAGTTATGTATTAATCTTAACAAGTATAGAAGGTACTGTATGTAACTCACAACACAACATAGAATACTGTTACCAACTGAACTTAATGGCGAATTTTAACAACAAAACCGTAAAATTTTCAAAATGATATTAAATGTTTACGTGTAGACAAACTTTTAATACACAGGGTGTTTATGAATCAACCATTATATCTGTCGTCGCGTCTCTGTGAACATTCATATCCCTTTTTTTTTGCCTAAAAAGTTTGCCGAAACGTAAACATTTTCTAAAGCTGATATTATAAACTCTCTATTTACTTTACAAGCTAATGCGATGCAAATAACGATTCATACAGAACGCAAATTCCATACAGGTAGGTTATTTCATGTTAGTGATATTGTTTGACGTTTATAATTACAGTGGTCTTTCTTTGAAAATGACGATCTGTATGAATATTATATCGCATACCAATACGTTTATTTAAATAATTGTAAACATTTATCAAAACACCTGTGCACCAACAAATGTTCGCTTAGCAAAAAATGCATAAAAACCAATACTACGATATAAAAAATATATAGTATATCTCTTCCTATAAAATTAACATATAAAAATTGCCTACGCACTTTTTGACCGTAGAGGTCGAATAATCAATACAAATTCATGTACTACACTATGTCTCCCATTTATTATGAAATTGTATCATTTATGTATGTAGGTATATACAAATTATATACAAGATGTCTTATTATTTGTGCCAAGAGATAGTTCCAGGGAAATTCGAGCATTTTCGCGTATATAATGTCAAATCTCTTCATTTCGAAAAATATAGGACATAAAAAAATGGACTGATTAAAAATCTAAGGATGCATGCCATCACCCCCTGGGTTTTCGCTTGATAAGGGTTTTCGCAAATTAAAAATTCGATAGATGGCGTTACGTAGACGACTTGTCCTTTAACGACATTTGGTTGTTTTTTAGACCGTAACATTAAAGACGCGAAAAAAAAGCATTCTATAAAAATATTTCACGCATGATTTTATTACTTTTAGCTTAAGCTTAGATGGCGCTACTAGTATGTCGGCGTCCGGTTATTGGTGTTAGTTATTTTTTGACATGACATGTTAAAATGACAACGTTACTTACAAAACAACCAATGCGTTTGGGTTGCGCTTGAAGGCTATGACAACATTCAACGGATTTAGGGTCTGTTTCACAACATGCGGATAACTTTTGCATAAGTTATATGCTACTTATTGCTACGATCATCACTGTTGCGTTTCACGACTGTCAAATAGCGTTAATGTCACTTTAAGTTAAAAGTTATATAAGTTGAGTTTGACAGATAGAAATCGCAACTTTTATCCACGAAATAATTTATACGTTGCATAGAGCTATGTGACGCTTTATCTTTACATAGTGGCCCGCCCTCACTTCGCTTCGGGACCGGAATTCCGAAATGAACCAATCGATGGCGCTGTATTCAATTACATCGCGCAAGCGTTTCGTGTTTTCGGTTTAGCTATACGCCTTGTCGTTGCTTATAGAAGTTATCTCTTTATAAATAGTATAGATTGTGAAACCGACCCTTATTCTATCCTCATCATAATTTTAGACACGGGTCACAGCACAGTATATCTCAAACGTATCAGTAACTAACCCTATATACATCAGTTACATTTATTACACATTATAACGTCTATCATTTATATTCGTTCTATATTTTTAACTCTTAGCCTCATCTCTTCTTATTTGATCGAATGGATATATATTGGATCGAATGGATATATTATATGATAGAAACATCGTTTCTCTTTTGCGGTAATAATTCACAGGCCATGAATAAAAATCTATGAAACATTACTTTATTGATACAACTATAATGTGTCAATAAAGTCATGAAATTAATTAATGGCGCCACTGCCTTTTATTTTCTAAGGTACGTTAGCATTCAATGGGGCTAGCATACCCTATAACATAAGTGGTTATTATATTTCATAGCTTCACTCTTCAGATATTATTAACCAGGTAGTCTCGAAAATCTACAAAGCGACTTCGCACGATATTTAGATACTCAATTTATGTTTTAAAGTATAATTTATATTTTAAAAGACAAATTAAAGTCACTCAATTGACATCAAGACTTTCTTGACGCATTGAAACTGGTTTGCTTTGGCCTTTTTAACGAGACCAAGAATTTAAGATCCAAATGATATAAATAGTTATCAAAAATCGCATTGAATCTATAATAATTGACAAAAAATATATTTGCATTATCATCGCCCTAGCAACAAACGGATACGGTCTTTGACTATTGAATAATTCAACGTGCCATCTACCCACGGTTTGTCAATGACAAATTAGGCCAGTATTTGTATTTGTTTTATGAACATTCTTTTCTCAATGGATCGACCTACACAGTACTTAAACATACTGTGCGACTTTGGCCGAAAAATAACATAGATATAGAAATAAGAGACTTAGCAATCGACATAGTAAAATATAGCACGAAATAAATTAAGCAAGTTTTTTTATGCGTATCAGTTTTTTTTAACTTTCTAAATTAATGATATCATCTCATTCAGCCAAACTAGCGCTAAACTAATTTAATATTAGACATAAAACGAACGACAAAAATACAAATTAGTATTTGGTTTCTAGACTTAAAACGTTTTAGACAAAATATTATAATTTTCAATATCTCACACAGTTACTGTTAGTTGTAATTATGAATTAAATTTTTACATCGTTTTTCGGACAATACAAATACATAATAATAAATATTGTCGCTGTTATTTTATGATATGTTTTAAATAACATAACGACGAACGATAACTTACGCATAAAGAGTAATTTGTCGTTAGTGTTTTCTTTTAATGTAAAGATTATAAAAATCCTTTAAATAACATCATCAATGTTGATGACGGTAGATATAGGTACATTACACTAACTCCATTAAATCATAGTAATTTAAAATCCTTCGAATATGATGGTAAAAGACTAAGGATTGAAGTTGAAATTGTGTAAGTATCGAACTGAAAAAAGTGTAGTTAAAAATTAAAAATCCTTGCATTTTAATTGCAAAATTAAAAAAAAACACCAGCAATATACAAATGAAGAACTAATCAGGCATTCAGTTTTTTTTTACATAAATTATAAAAATAATTCAACATTCTTAAAACGTTGACACATTTTTTTTGTTCCTACTTAAAATCGGTTTTAGCACCATTTAAAATATTGTGCTTAATTTTGCATTAAAACAAGACAATTTAAGCCATAACTAGTATATTTGGTTGATATCAGCAAGTTCGAGTATGGCACTAGAAATAGCACAGTGCGATAGAAAATAATAATTTAATAAACGTAAAAGGGTACTTATGGGACAGTAATACAACTTATATCGATTATTATTTCGATCAGGCCCACTTATTGTGAATAGCCAGATATTTGGCCGCAATCTCACCTGGTGGTAGGTAATGTGGCCGGGGTTGAAACATGCCTGTCTGTCTAGTAACATTCACATTTCTCTTGAAACATACAATTCGTTGTTTTCAGGGGCGGAGGAAGTTTTTAAAATAAAGGACTTGTCCCATTATAGGTTGGGTCTATGCACGCTACATGGGGTTTGGTTTTTTGGATAGTTTTTATTTCTTAGTCTGTGGTTTGTTTCGTCAAACGTCAGACAGACAAACAAACGTCAAACGTCATCGAATTCGTAATGTCAATCAATAGGTAACCATCATTGACAACCATTTTGTTGTGTTGCAATCCTTTGTTCAAATAAATTGTTCCTTCCAAAAAACAACGCTACAATAGAGAAATTGGATAGTCAAAAAGTATTTCTCATATAATTCTGATATATATATATTTTGGTATAGGGTACATATACCACGCCGAGACTCCATACATTCTGGGACAAGTCCTTTGCATGACTTCAGATCCAAAGGTACCTTTGGCTTATTCCCGTTTGGTCCACCCCTTCTCGGTAGAAAGGGTGCACAGCGAGATTTTTCTTATTAGAAACCAATAAACATTTTTGAAATGTCCCGCTCTGAAATTTAATTTTGGATTTTTTTTTGTCTGCAATTAATTTATTGCTTTTTTAAGACAGCAGCCAGCGGTAATCTGGCGATACATTAATATATTTTCTAGGTCTAAAGTCATACACTTCCCAAGTAAAAGTAAAACTCAAAAAAAAGGCGGCGGCATACACATGTTATCAATAAAGTAACAATAACAAGTAAACAAAAACTAAAACAACCTACGGAAAAAGAAATAATAATAAATACCTTATCACATTATTAAGGCCTAAGAAAAAAATAGATAGAAAAATACATTTTATTCTCTGTGAAGAAAATCTCTTTGAAAATGTGCAAAGAATCTGTTAATAAACTAGATTTTATTTAGAATCAAATAGGCAGTGATTGTGTCGTTTATACTATTAAATACTTATTGTGTCTCAAAAATCGTTATACATTAGACAAAAAATCAGTACAATTTATTTTTATTTTGTTCCAAGATTTTTGGACACCTGTAGTTTTCATATTAAAGGTAGTTGAGATTCTATTGCACATTTTCAAGATTAAAACTTAAAATACTAGCATAAATAAATATTGTGATAGAAATATGACGTTCAGCAGTGAGATACAACAAAGATATTATTTCGTATCTGACGACTGAAAAATTGTATGCATTTCTTCAAAAGGCTGCCTTTTACCCTTTAATTCGTAAGTTCATATAAAATGTGAAGCAATAGCTGAATAGCTAAATTAATATTTATCTGACGTCTAAATTAGTAAACCCTGATTTTTATTTTGCTGACTAAACTGACAGATGTCAATGTCAAAATGTATTGGATTGACAGTTTGACATCTGTCATTTGAAAAAATCAGAGTTTATAGTTAACATCCTTGTTGCAATACAAATAAGATTCGTAATCGAATGTCATTCATACCAATGGTTTGCTCGATCCCGGTCTCAAGGCAGCCTCTCCGTTTGGTGACGCATCTTTTGTTACAAGATGACGCAGTTCTTCTTCTTGCCGCTCCTGTACTCTGACTTAATGTTTATCCTCTCCGCTTCTTGGAACCGCCGGACGAGACGGACTAGCTCGTGGAAAGCCTGCAGGGAGACCGAGATGGTTCTTATCGGGATCACTGACATAAATCTATCACAGATTGAATATCTAGTGCTGCGAGAATGGATGGTGGTTTGGGTCAAATGAAGGTCAAAGCGATTTTATTGAAAACTAGTGGCCCGCCCTCACTTTGTTTCGGGAGATTAGTTCCACTTTCTACCAATAGATGGCGATGGGTGTCGATTGTATCGCGCTAGTGTTTCGCCTTTTTGGTTAGTATAAGGTCTGCGATCTCTATGTATATAATTTACCTCTTTATAATTAGTATAGATATCCAAGTAACAACCTTGAAGGCCAATCATCCTCAGTGGATTAGAACGCGCCTTCAAGCATGCACCTGATTTTTCAAAACTATGTGCATATTTGCAACAGTTTGAATGCAGCAGCATTTCCTAATGGCTACGACTCCTTTCCATAAACCCGGCAATGCATCAGCAACCTCTGATTTGTAGATGTTCTTGGACGGCGACAAGTGCTTACCATCAGGTGACACGCTTGATCGATTGTCGCCTCTATCATAAAAAATAATTTCAATAACATCAATCGACGCCATCGGACGGTGTAGGGGGTTTTCTGAGTTGTAGGTGGTTTTCTGAGTTAGCCTCCCCTCCCCCACTCCCGAGGGGGGGGAGGTTAAGGTAAAATTGGCAGCAAAATAGTCTTCCCCGGGCGACCGATACTCACGCTACGCCACTGATCCGAAGCCTGGGTCGCACGCAACAGTTATAAAAGTACTATGGTTCTTACGTACCTGATCTACATTCATGCGTGCTTTTGCGCTGCACTCGATGTAAGGAACCTTCAGCTGCCTCGAGAGCGACTGGGCCTCGTCTAGAGTTACCTGACGAGAAAAACAAATATTAAAATGAGAATCATCCTTCCTCCTCCTCTAAACTGGGCAAAGGGTAGAATCTTTAGGTAGTTCATTCAAAACTGCTTCACAACAATTATTATATTTTTAATGCTACGTTTGGTAGTTTAGTGACCGACTTTCTACGATTTTTGGAAATTTGCTTATAACAAGAATATTTTTTCTTGTTTTTATGCGAATATCCAAAAATCATAGAATCAATAATATTAAATAGAATGACTGATAGAAGACGCGATTGATGGGATGTAAATGTTTACAGATACATGCAAATGTTTACACATACACAAAAAAAAAGCATGGTAGACCTAACTAAGATGTAGGTATTATATTTACAATCACAAGACACTTACACTTAATAGGATATAAGTCAAAGACAAATTTCATTGGTTTTAGAAATAGAAATAATTTATTCAGTACTTGTTACATTTACAATAATGTTACAGGTAAGTCTTACCTAATTATTATTAATAGTTTTCTCTTATGTTATGAGTATGACAGATAAGGTTCAAAATCAGGTGGCAACTATTTTCACATTGTCTAATTTAAGGGTCAAACAAATGACTCAAACAATACCAGCTACTAGTATAAATATACTACTAATTAAATCTAGGATCCGATCACAAAACAAAGCCAAGGGTTTTTGCATTATAAACCTTGTTAGCAGTCAAATAGAGTTGTGAATTTTAAAACCGAATAACACCTAGTTGTCCTTATTTGTCCCATTCATACAATCTATGACGTTAATGAATGCATTCATAATTTTGTATGAATAGGAAAAACCAAAACATAAATAAATGAGTACATGGCCACATGTCGTAATAGGGAATTACTATTCTTATTAAAATTTAAGTGAGATACCTCACCTCTTATCCAAAATTTTGGTGTGTCACAAAAGATGCAGTGGCCAAAAGGTACAGTTCAACCGTGGGAGTGCCACGCTTCGGCATGAATGGCCGGCTCAACCAGATTTATACCACGGCCTCATAGAAGACCGGCGTGTGACAGCGTTATGTTGTAATAATCATAGATTAAGGAAAGATCATAAAATACTCACCACTCTCTGCATCTCCAAATCAGCCTTATTCCCAACCATGAGCATGGGGAACTCATCTCGGTCCTTCACTCGGAGAATCTGCTTGTGGAACTTGTATAGCTCGTCGAAGCTAGCGTGGTCCGCTACCGAGAACACGAGGAGGAAGCCCTCGCCAGACCTCATGTACTGCTCTCGCATCGCACTGAACTCCTCCTGGCCGGCTGTGTCCAGTACTGAAATATGCACATATGGGTTTTAATATGATAGGCCGTTGCTAATAAGCAAGATAATCTTTAACGTTGTAAGGCCCAAACAGCAGACACAATAGAAAATCAATTGTTTTTGCTCCTATGAGCCATTTGGGTCTTACGACGTTAAGTGTATTAGATATAAGTGAAATATGTGAAAATTATAAATAAAGGCTATAATAATAAAAATAATAGCCTAGTTTAATCTAAGCCAATTCGTTAAGATTAGGGATTCTCAAAAATGGAGAAAGATGACAGAAAACCGGCGTGAAGCAGCTCCTGTGTTTCGCCGAGTGAGTGAGGGTACCGGAGGCCCATCGGGGGAAGGGGATAAAAGGTTAGCAGCGTACTTGTGACTCCAGTGGTGTTGCAGGTGTCCATGGGCGGCGGCAATTGCTTACCATCAGGTGATCCGCCTGCTCATCTGATACCTATCACATAAAAAAAAATTGACTTTGTTACCATGACCATTCTCCACATCACAACTTTGTTCTTTGTTTCTATTGTGATTCTAAGGTTTAATAATATTTCAAAGAGAGATAAAAGAAATAAGGACATGATTCTTTTGCTTTTTGAATCAACAATACTGGAAGTATGTGATGGTTGTGGCATAGTCCCAGGTAGTTAAAACATCAGAGAATTTATGAAAATGAAAAACATCATGGCACAGGTAAGAATATCTTTCTACCTACATTATCTACTAATTTAACATGCCCTTGACATTGTTTTCAAGAGACCTTGACAAAATACACAACACAGGTGATTCTAGTTGGAATGCAACATTGGAGGTTGACCTTCTACTGCATAAATACATACCAAATACACTACTGAGTACTCACTGTCCAGCTTGGCCGGTATATCATCAATGACACACTGTTTGGTGTAGCTGTCCTCAATTAGTGGGGTCATAGTCGGTCACAAAGTAGCTCTGCAACAAAATACCAGGAGTTACAGCCCCAGCTGCTGACTGCGGTGGGCGGCGGCGCCTCCAGACCGCCAGGCCTTGACATTTTAGTTCTAAGAACACTATTTATAAGTGTGAACAAACACTTCATCATTATGGCTAATTACAACAAAATTCTAGCTAGTGTAATATTATTTTCACTGAGGATGCTTGGGAATTATCATCAATAATCTAACATATGATCTGTAGGCGTATCATTAGTCGATTGAGGAGATAAATACCTGAATAAATTGTATTGTGATTGCACTTTTTCCAACACCGCCACCGCCGACCACAACTAGTTTATAAGTCTGAGCTTGATTCGGTCTATCACCTGGTCGCGACATTTTTGTATTACGCGAAAACGATTAATGAAACAGATTTTGTTACAAAAATAGTCCAATTTCTTTTAATTTATGACGATCAGTCAACACTTCGATGATTCAATCAAGTGGAAAATGAGACGGCGATACGAAAGGCGTTATAGCATAGCTGTTAGTGCGACAGAGAAAGATAGATTTACGTTCCTTTTGTGTAAATTGATAGTGACGTATGGTTGAAAATAAATTAATCTTGCTATGTTCGGTACCTTTTTGGTCAATAAACTATAAAACCCTAAAAACTACTGTATTTATGTGTATATGGATAAAATGCAATGGAAAATTAACTTCCGATTTCCTACATTCGAACTATTGTTCATCACGATTGCATGAAACGAGCCGTATCTGTCAAAATAAATAAATTCCGATACAGATGGTGCTCTGTTTGAATTGTATCCTTTCAGGTAAATAAAAAAATGTAATTGATTTATTCTTTAGCTACGATGGCAAAATTATATACAAATATAAGAACACATACAATTGAGGATTTTCTTGTTCAAAAGTTCTACAAAATCTATAAATATAAGAGGTAATAAAAATATATCAAAAATTTTCACCGAATGCATATGTAATTAAAATATGATTCGGACAAAGCTGCGATGACAGTTTCCGTTGTCAAATTGTAAATGTCAAAAAATCGTGCAACTGTCAGTTGAATTTTGTAGTAAACTGGCTGTTGAATCTTGAATTATCCGTTTAATTTACAAATGAAAACTGCAATTTAGGAGGCTCATCACGATTAATTCTGAAACCCCATATAAAAAACTATGTTTTCAACAAGCTCTCAAAGGAAGTTTTGGACTTTTAGTGACGAAAATGAGTTAGTTTGTCATCGTGAAAAACACAACTTAAACTTTATTTTGAAACATGGGGCGCACATTGACGAATATCAACGGTATAATTTTTTCCTAAAACCTGACGAAGAAAGACTCCTTCTGAAACAGTACGAGCTTCATCTCAAGGAGTTTTGTAAAAGATTCAGTCCGCCAATGCCAAAAGGAGTGGTGGGTACCGCATTTCAATATTTCAAACGGTTCTACTTGTACAATTCGTCTATGGACTACCATCCGAAGGAGATTCTTGCTACTTGTGTCTACTTGGCTTGTAAAGTTGAAGAATTCAATGTTTCTATTGGTCAATTTGTTGCCAACATAAAAGGTGACAGAGAGAAAGCATCAGACATAATATTGAACAACGAATTGCTTCTAATGCAGCAACTGAACTATCATTTGACAATTCACAACCCGTTCAGACCAGTTGAAGGTTTCCTTATCGACATCAAGACTCGCTGCAGCCTGGCTAATCCAGAGCGGTTACGAGGTGGCATTGATGAGTTTTTAGAAAAGGTATTTTTAACTGACGCTTGCTTGTTATATGCCCCGTCTCAAATCGCGCTGGCTGCGGTCCTGCATGCTGCAAGTAAAGAACAGGAGAACTTGGACAGTTACGTTACAGAAATGCTATTTAGAGATGCAGGCCCCGATAAGCTTGCAATATTGATAGAAGCTGTACGTAAAATTCGATCATTGGTCAAAATGGTAGAAAGTCCTGCCAGGGAGAAAGTTAGGACAATAGAGAAGAAACTGGATAGATGTAGGAATCAAGAGAATAATCCGGATAGTGAAATATATAAAAGGCGCATGAGAGAAGCGTTGGATGAGGACGACCTTCCCTACGGGTCTGGCAATAGAATGTCCTTGGATACCAGTGGAATAAATCAAGTACCCAATTCATAGTTTCTAGTTCAACCTATGTAACTTTATATGACAAATAAAATAATAAATATATTATTTCCTTATTACAGTTTCTCATTTGAAGATCTCAAATTATCTATTCAGTAAGTTGCATTTTCTTTTTCTTGTACAGTCAGCAGCAGAAGTCACTTTAAACTCTAGGTGTTCAAAGAGAAGCTAATGTTTAAACTTTAAAAATGATATATACCTAGTAGTTTCTTATAAGCACTCAAAAGAGTCACAAATATCTTAGCAGTTGATATTAATTTTAATTTTATAACTTACAAAAGTCCTTGAAAGGTATATGTGGTAGAGTGTTCTTTTGGTTATTTATCTTAACATTTGAGTGTTCAAATGTTAGGATAAATAATGAAAAAATTAATTTGTATGTGATAATGAAAACTTTAGATGTCAGTAATTTTGTGACAATTGAAGTGTATATTTTTTCTTGGACACCTTGCCTGTTTAGGTTTATCTGAAGCTGATTGCACCTTAGGTTTGTGTACGGTGGCCTGCACATCAAGTTACTACAATCTGTCAAATTTCTTCAATCGAACCTCACTTTTATGTCAAACGTGTTTGGTTCAATATCAACTGAGGAAATTTGACAGATTGTAGTAACTTGATGTGCTGGCCACTGTACATATAGAAAGTTAAATGTGAACTTACCAGTACTACCCTTAACTTCGTAAGACCCAAAAAACTTAGAAAAAGCAGAAACAATTGATTTTCTATTGTGTCTGCTGTCTGGGACTTACGACGTCAATGGTATATCAAAAGGAACACGGTTTATATGTAGTTTGAATGTCTGAACCTATGAATTAGTTGGTAACAGACTTGCAAAAATTCCGTGAGAAAAATTATGGATAAAATAAATAAATAAATGCGCCTGACAATCAGACCAATCAGCCCCTGTACTATAAGTACCAGATGACGATAATTAACTGGGGGCGTCAACCCAGAACACCCAGATCCAAGAAAACAGAAAATGTTGACTTGCCCGGGAATCGAACCCGGGACCTTTCGCGTTTCGGGCGGACACCATAGCCACTGCGCCATCGAGGCCGTCCTTTACATAGGTACAGATATTTTTATTCCCACCTATATCCGGGGCATCACTAATATCGGTTTGTGGGTACAGCTCTGCCATGCTCTGCCAATGTTGGAACTGTTTTCTGGACGACGTCAAAAACCGCCTCTACCCTCATCGTGTCATGATAGGGTTGCCAGGCGTCCGAGTAAAGCCGGACATACGTAGGTACATACGTACGTATTACGTACGAATTTTCTGGTAAAGTAAATATAAGTACATTGCCACTTATTAACTTAAAATAATTTTATATAATATTAAAAAAAGTATACGGCCGTTTTTTGAGAAAAAAATCCATATCTTAATAGATACTTTTAAACATTGACACTCCTAAGGGAATCAGAGAGCGATGGTTGCTCAGACTTATCCACTGAGCCTAACGCCTTCAATAGCGGGGGGGTTGTGGTTCGAATACGAGTATGCACCTATTAATTTCAACTCTGTATGCGTAATTCTACCATTTGTGGCGGTAAGGGGAAACATCGTGAGAAAACCTGTATGTTACGGAAGGTTTCTGAAGCATTTTTTTCAATAGACTATCTTGTAAACAGCCGACAAAATTTTATCAGATTCATTGGCTTCAGATTTGCTAATGACTTTCGACAAGCAAGTCAAGTTTCTGAAACATGTCGTTTATTATTTAGTTAAAACTTTATTGCACAAAACTTCGTACAATAGGCGAACTTAATGCTAAGAGGCATTCTCTACCAGCCAACCTTTGGGTCAAACAGAAAGGGCAAAGGTAAGGTATAGCTGGAGGCACGAAAGTAGAGTGATGACCGTTATTTTGCGCACTTGTAAAAAAGAAGACTTTCTATCAAAATTGGTTTCTGCGCACTCAAGGTCATAACTACACTTTCTTGCCTCGGACTATAGGGGGGTAGGTAAAAGATGAGAGAGACTCCTAAGGGAATCAAAAGGATATTCTTTCCCGTTACCACCGTACCTACTTTTGGCCCTAAGTTTTGGCCTTTGGCCCAGAAAGTCCTGCAGCGAAACGTTGCTAAGCAATACGGGGTTAACAGTGGTCAAAAATAAATACAATTGAACAAATAACACAATTTATTTCAGAGTAAGCAACAATAGTCTAATGAACACATCGCGTATCTGGCCATTCATTCACTACAAATGAAGATTTATTCTTGAACTGAAACATATATGAATAAATCTTTGATATGAAGATACAAAAATAATTTATTTAAACTTTAACGAATGCATGATGCGAGAAAAGTGCCGATGTCTTTGCTTCTGGTGAATCCATTCTTGTAATTCAAGGCTTCTGACAAATAATAAATCTTTCAGCTTCATTCTGAAAAGAAAAAAAAAGCAATCATAATCTATCGTAAGAAATAGAATAGAATAGAAATAATTTATTCAGACTTGATAGAAAAATTCCAATTAGGTTACAAACAGGTCTTAAATCCAATAGGATGGTACAGACAGCCGCACGTCAGGTTACTGCAATCTGTCAAATTTCTTCAATCGAACCTCACTTTTATGTCAAACGTGTTTGGTTTAATATCAACTGAGGAAATTTGACAGATTGTAGTAACCTGATGTGCGGCTGTCCGTACAAAGAAAATAGCTACAGTAACATCCCTGTGAACACTTTTTTTTACTGTTAATATATCCAGTGGCTCAAAATAATACGGCTAGTAGAACAGTAGGAGAGCCACCACCAGTAGAGTCACAAGTGCGCTGCCAACCTTTAACCCTCTTTCCCCCCAATTGGGTTTTTATAATTGGTACCTAATTTATAGTATACTAGCGGCCGCCCGCGACTCCGTCCGCGTGGAAAAGTAACTTTTTACCCCCTTTTAACCCCTTACAACCCCCTTTTCGCAATAAAAAGTAGCCTATGTCCTTTCTCAAGGTCTAGATTATCTGTATACCAAATTTCATTTAAATCCGTTGAGTAGTTTTGGCGTGAAAGAGTAGCAGACAGACAGACAGAGTTACTTTCGCATTTATAATATTAGTAGATATGGATTTATTCACGAAATTCCAAACGTACCTGTATCATCTTATAAATGGCCGCGATCGCCTCATCGTTTCTGCAGGACACCCCTCCCGTTATGGCCCCAGACCTCTTTCCCCCCCAACTCGACGTGAAGGTCAGCTGTGCTTCCGTGGCGACGCAGATACACGCCACCAGAACTAAGATAACTAGATACTTGTACATTTTGATGAATGGTTGCAGAAGTCTTCAAGAAGAGGTTAGCGCGATGTGATGCATTTCCCTAAGAAACCCTGGTTTTTATAGCGAAAGAGTGCGAAGCCATAGGAAATTTAATTTGTTCGTGATTAGTTGGAACGTTGAAGTTTGTTTACGTCTTCGCGTGGGCTTGTCTTCAGTGAGGCAATTAAGTGGGAAACTTGGGGCTAGTGGTGTTTTTCTTGTTTAGACCGTTGAAAAACTACACGGTTTTTTTTAGTTCGTTATTTCTAGAAATTAATTTTATTGGAGCTCATGCAATTGAAATTGTCGTAAGTATATCGTCAATTATAATTAATCCATACTAATATTATAAATGCGAAAGTAACTCTGTCTGTCTGTGCTGTGTCTGTTATCTCCTTTCACGTTCCCCAAACACTACTGACCGGGCTTTTAATGAAATTTGGTATACAGATGATCTTAGACCACTGAGAAGAAATCGGCTACTTTTATTGCGAAAGGGGGTTGTAAGGGGTTAAAAGGCGGGGGTTAAAAGTTTACTTTTCCACGCGGACGAAGTCGCGGGCGGCCGCTAGTATTAAATAAATTCACACAACATCTCAAATATTGACTCGGTACTGAGTAGCTATTAAGCACGTTACAGATATCAGACAACTGAGGAAACACAAATCTAATACATTACACCCAGCCAGACAACTGAACTAACACATGTGTTCATCGCACGAATGTTTGTCCAGGGTGGTCACCGAATCCACAATCTTTGGCACATGAGACTAGGTCACTACCAAATGCGCCATTCGGCCAATCTTCGTTTGTTGATATTGTTTGTGTTAGAACCAGGGCAATGTATGTGATGTTCAATGTTGTCCCAAGTAATTAAATAAAATTGATCTGGTAACACCCTTTGCTAGAATACGAAGGGGTAGAGTTTTGTAACTGAACCCCTAACAATTAGGTAGTTAATGTTGTTACTGATTTACCTGATACCGTTATGATCACAAATTCTTTTCATAAGCCAAAGCACACCAGCTACAATAAGTACACCAGCTAAAGTATGGGACAAACAGTCTCTCGTAGTTACCTGTACTCGTATATAATGTTTCAATACATTCCGCGCCACTGCTACTTATCTCATAGGGTATGGTAAGGTAACCCCATTGGTAATAAAACATGGGAATTCCGTTAGTTCCCCAAAAATCCGTTTTCAAGACTTTATTGACAAAGTTTATGCCCGCGGCTTCGCTCGCTCCCCCACTTCCCCATGTTACTCTCCATCCCTTCGACTATCTCCACTTAAAAAAATATGTCAATCCGTCGCTCCGTTTTGCCGTGAAAGAAAGACAAACATACAGACAGAAAGACAGACACACCTTCTCATTTATTAACATTGTATGGATACATCAGAATAACACATAGGCTACAATTTATAAAAATATAATGGCCCGCCCTCACTTGGCTTCGGGACCGTAATTCAGAAATGAACCAATAGATGGCGTTGTGTCCAATTACATCGCGCAAGCGTTTCGTGTTTTCGGTTTACCTATAAGCCTTGTCGTTGTCTATAGAAGTTATCTCTTTATAAATAGTATAGATTAAGTAGGTATAGGTACCTACAAGGGACTTTGTCGTGAAAGGCAATATATATTTTTTAATATTCTTATCATTACAATTTAATTCATCCACCATTATTATATCTTCACGAACGCCTTCGCCATTTCTCTCCAGTAAACAAACTTATCTGGCACTTTCCACAACTGTACGGTCTTCACTTGATTAACTTTGTCCTACTCTAATTACATTGTGACCCTATAAAAGCAGGGAAATTTATCCATCTCGACCATTCTGCATGGACCCTTGGCCTTTGTGACTGCTTCGAGGTATTCGACGGTTGATCGCAATAGTCATCAAAGTACACATCGTCAAAGTATTTAAAGATTTTGAAGGGCGGGTGCCAAAAGTCATACATCATCAAAGTAAACAACTTCAAAGTATTTGAAGATTGTGAAGGGCGGGTGATAATAGTCACATATCGTCAAAGTAAACACAATTCTAAGTAAAGAGTGTTAGTGTTGATTATGGGCCGGTTCGCGATGTTGGTTTTGGTGTTGGCTGCAGCCCTGGTGGTGGCAGAGTCACAACTGACCTTCAGCACGGGGTGGGGCAACTGGGAAGTGAGTGGGTACCGGACTCCCAAACAGGGGAAAGGGGGTCCAAACGTTGGCAGTGCATTTGTGACTCCACCGGTTACATGTGTCTAGGGGCGACGGCAATCGCTTACCATCAAGTGATTCGTCTGCTCGTCTGCCACCTATGACATCAAAAAAAGATTGTCGCCAGCTGATGTCACATCATTTTTTGAATAATGTGCACAAACTTTGACTTTATTTTGTTTCATTTCAGT
This sequence comes from Cnaphalocrocis medinalis, assembly GCA_014851415.1. Taxonomy (NCBI): domain Eukaryota; kingdom Metazoa; phylum Arthropoda; class Insecta; order Lepidoptera; family Crambidae; genus Cnaphalocrocis; species Cnaphalocrocis medinalis. The sequence continues at coordinate 1,173,316 of CM026294.1, forward strand.
CTGAAGCAGAAAAGCTGGTTTCATGCCGAGATGATACAAAGAGCTAAAAGACACAGGAACATTCTGGAACAATTGGCACTAATTGAAGAATACGATAAGTAGACCGATCCTCTAGATTTTGATTCAAATGAAATCCTTTATATACTTACTCATTTAGACATTCTATTAATTACTGACTTCATTGTTAGTTTTTATTATTTACGTGGGAGACCCACGCTTTGGCATGAATGGGCCAGCTTGGCCTGAGTGATACCACAGCCTCACAGAAGACCGGTGTGAAGCAGCGCCTGCGCTGTGTTTCGCCGAGTGAGTGGGTACCGGACTCCCAAACAGGGGGAAAGGGGGTCCAAACGTTGGCACTGCACTTGTGACTCCACTTGTGTTACAGGTGTCTATGGGCGACGGCAACCGCTTACCATCTGGTGATCCGTCTGCTCGTCTGCCACCAATGACATTAAAAAAAAATTTTCGCCAGCTGATCTCACATTATTTTTTGATAATGTGCACAAACTTTGACTTTATTTTGTTTCATTTCAGTCTGAAGCAGAAAAGCTGGTTTCATGCCGAGATGATACAAAGAGCTAAAAGACACAGGAACATTCTGGAACAATTGGCACTAATTGAAGAATACGATAAGTAGACCGATCCTCTAGATTTTGATTCAAATGAAATCCTTTATATACTTACTCATTTAGACATTCTATTAATTACTGACTTCATTGTTAGTTTTTATTATTTACGTGGGAGAGCCACGCTTTGGCATGAATGGGCCAGCTTGGCCTGAGTGATACCACAGCCTCACAGAAGACCGGTGTGAAGCAGCGCCTGCGCTGTGTTTCGCCGAGTGAGTGGGTACCGGATTCCCAAACAGGGGGAAAGGGGTCCTAACGTTGGCACTGCACTTGTGACTCCACCGGTGTTACATGTGTCTATGGGCGACGGCAATCGCTTACCATCAAGTGATTCGTCTGCTCGTCTGCCACCTATGACATCAAAAAAAGATTGTCGCCAGCTGATGTCACATCATTTTTTGAATAATGTGCACAAACTTTGACTTTATTTTGTTTCATTTCAGTCTGAAGCAGAAAAGCTGGTTTCATGCCGAGATGATACAAAGAGCTAAAAGACACAGGAACATTCTGGAACAATTGGCACTAATTGAAGAATACGATAAGTAGACCGATCCTCTAGATTTTGATTCAAATGAAATCCTTTATATACTTACTCATTTAGACATTCTATTAATTACTGACTTCATTGTTAGTTTTTATTATTTCTCCACAGAAGGCCGGCGTGTGAAAAAGCGCGTACGCTGTGTTTTCTGGTTCAGCCGAGTGACTGTGTGGGTACAGGAGGCCTAAACAGAGGGATAGGGGGTCTAAGTTGGCAGTGTACTTGTGACTCCACCGGTTACATGTGTCTATGGGCGACGGCAATCGCTTACCATCAAGTGATTCGTCTGCTCGTCTGCCACCTATGACATCAAAAAAAGATTGTAGCCAGCTGATGTCACATCATTTTTGAATAATGTGCACAAACTTTGACTTTATTTTGTTTCATTTCAGTCTGAAGCAGAAAAGCTGGTTTCATGCCGAGATGATACAAAGAGCTAAAAGACACAGGAACATTCTGGAACAATTGGCACTAATTGAAGAATACGATAAGTAGACCGATCCTCTAGATTTTGATTCAAATGAAATCCTTTATATACTTACTCATTTAGACATTCTATTAATTACTGACTTCATTGTTAGTTTTTATTAATATTTATAATCACAAATAGCTAATACTAGTAACCTACTTACTTTTAACTGAAATACTTAAGACTTTATTGAATTTGTGTTTAACATCTTAACTATTATAATATAATTACGTAGTAGGTATTAATTAGGTACATCTAGAAAATGTTATAAAATGCATATCAACATGTCTTCTACTTATTGTAAATTTTAAAGAAACATTCTTCATACATATAAGAACAGGGCTGGAATTATTTGTATGAAGGATGCACGATTCTTGACTGGTTTCGAAGGTCAAAAATGTTACAGTTTCCAGTATACAATAGGTAATACTTAGTTTGGAATCAAATTAGACACAGAAATAAAAATGGTTGTACACATTTACAAAAAATTGTGTTCTCAATTAAATTCTGCTATCGCGCGCATATTACATGCAGGTTGTATCTATAAACATTTACCTACATCAGTCATTAACCACGTCTTTTACTAAACATTCTGCACACGATTTGTTGGGGTTGTTCTGCAACTTTGTTGGAAATTCGTCGAATTTTTTTTCGACACCACATACAAAATGACTAAAGTCAAAAGTTTTCATACATCCACCGTATGAAAATTTGAACGTTTTTTATGCAAATTTCTAAAAAATTCTAAATTTACAATGTGGTTCAGAACAGATCGTAGAACACGTAAATGTCTACACCCTTTTAGTAAAACTTCACGCACCTAACGGAAATTTTCTGTGCGTCTCATGTAGCGCCAACCTTCTGAAGTAGGTAGGTACTTAGGTACGTGATGTTAAATCAAAAACTTAATTGTTAAAAATTATATCAAACTGATTAAACGGACACACTTGTGTATTTCCTGATCCTGTAGCTCCTATATAGGTACCTACTGTAGCTCTAATGAGCTATATGAGGTACACAAGTGTGTACAACCAAATTATGTATTTTGGGAGTCCATTTAACTCATTATGATTTGAGTCAAACAGACGCTACAAAATTACACTAGCAGTGTGAATGCGAGTAATTAGTTTAAATCATTTGATATGGAATTCTCCGTAGACACATCAAGTGTGACAACCTCAGTGTGGATACGGAGAATACATGCCTTTTTCACCATCGAAACCAGTTTAGGGTTAAATTTGTTAGGAGCACTTGAGTTTATGACTAAATGCGTTTAAATAAAAGCGAGTATTTGTGGGTATACTTTATTTTATTAAAATCCTTTCCAACTCCACTTTCACAATCGTTCCTTTAACTTAAATGATAATGGGAATGAAGTATTCTACATTTACAATGACCCTTGAAGTGTGTTATTAAAATTACAAGCATTTTACAATACGTAAAATACTATTAAAGTGCGCTTTTGTATTTTATACGTACCTTACTCAGGACAATTTCAGAATTTACAAGAGGCCTGTTGAACTGATTAAAATAATATTCGAAACACCAACTGGTATGAAGTGACTTTGAATTTGGATGAAGAAAAACATACCAAATGTTAAGTAATAAACTTGGCGTTAAATTAAGCGATTTTATTAAAATTTTGTGAAGTAAAGTTTTAAATAATTAATAAATAAATAAACATTTGTAAAAGCGAAACATACTTCCATTCAGAAGACAGAAGTTATTCTTGCTTTAGAAGACAGAAGTCATTGTTTACATACGACTCTTTTATTTTCTCATTAGGTATTTCAGTTTAACTTTTATTTACAAGAGCGCACTTCATCACAATAATCTCTTGTTTTACTTCAAACTTTCTTGACTTTTGAAGTAATGAATATGTTTCTGACCGATTTGAAATGTTATGAGACGATATGTCGATAATGTTTTTACAGAATGATTTAATTGACTTCATGATTAAGGTACCTTTTACGAAGAGTTGCTGGCTGATTTCCTTATAGTACTTACTGATGTTTTATAAAATCGCTGTTATTTATACTTAATCTCTTAAAATATTGATGTGTCTTTTGAATATTTTTGTGTAATATGGAACGAACTCTTCCACTAGCATACCCTACAATCGTCGCTGCATAATGAATGAGAAACGTGTTTCAGCGAAGTCTTGAAACCTTAAAAAGTTTACTTGATTTGCATTCAAAATTAGAGTGCAGAGTATGTTTTATTATATATAATTTGGTTTCCTTTCAACTGTTGAAATGCGGGTCCTATTTAATAATGTAGAATATTTTAAAAGGTTTATGCTACATGCTTCATCACAGCCCAAGAATATCTAATAAGGATATATCTAAATGAATACCAATAGACTCAATACCCGATTGCTATACCGATTTCAACCTATATGTCCAACAACCTAAGACTCCACCAAAAAAGGGACGGAAAGAGAAAAATGAGCAAAAACCTTAATAGAAAACAAACCAGACGAGAAGTTCGGAGTAGCCGTTGAGACAGTCTGATAGGGCAATTTATACCCTAGATACCCGTACACAGAGTTGACATTTATATGAAGACACGTGTATAATTCACATTGAGACATCGATATTTATAGTAGTATGCTTCTTCGTGCAACTGGTCTATGCAGTATTTTATACTGCTTAATGCAAATAGATTATCTACAATACTTTCGTCCAGTTCTCAGCCCCCACTAGTAATAGCTTCCGATGATAAACCTTTTTCATTTTTAAACCTTCTAGGTATCTATATTTTAAGTTTAAGTCATTGATTTATCAATCAACATTGGTATACATTTTAACAAGCACAGGTATTGGTATGTACCAATCTTTGTGGGTCTAGTCCAGTTGTCACAGAAGCTTACTACTAAGTGAGTATATAGGAAACATTGAATAATATTTACAGTGTTAGTAACACGTAGAGTCGTGACGTGACACAGAAATAAACATTGATAAAATCGTAACAGATGTTTATAGTAAGTTATAATATTAAATATAGACAACTGTACAATGAGCGACACAGGTGTAGAAAGTTGTAGGCCCAACTATTTACACATTTACCACGTACCTACATTTCTTAGTAAAAATCCTGAGAAGGTACATTATTAAAATTAAACAAAAAAAAATACATCATCCACAAATCAAAGTGTAATTACAAAATATTTTTTTCGTGAATTAGTATATCAAATAAAATATGTATCAGGAATCTAAAATATTCCATTGGGCAATTAGGTAAATAACATTATTGCACCTCTCTTTAAATAACTTACATCAAAGGTTAAAGTAAATAGTGTGTTGATAATATCCCTTCTGTAAGTCTATTGTCTCAAGATTTTTATTAAGAACTTTACAATATCTAATTAGTTTAACCTAATTGCTATATAATTTCTTTAATAACGTGTTATAAATTCCTTTTGTCTTAAAGACGAATTTCCTTACATAGACCATAATAAATGAAACCTACTCGATAAAGGACTATACATATATAGGCCATCATACAGTAAATGTGAACATATTCCGACTAATTTTCTATTCACTAAAGAGTTTAAGTAATAAACTCTATTATCTAATAGATAAGTGCCAGTTCACTTGCCACTGTATATACGTTTTACTAACGTTATATTTCATTGGATATTATGCTATACTTTTCCATTCATCATTTCGCCAAATCACTTACAAAATATTTTTGATGAAATCATAACGCTAGGTCTAGTCCATATTAAAATGTTATACAGTCTAAAATCGCACATACGTTCTCCGTTTACTTTTATCTAATAAAAAGTATATGTGATTACACATATATTTTTCTTAAGACTACTTATATAAATATACGCGTAATGTGTACATTGGACACATTGGTACATAGAGGCGTAATGGTAAAATTATCGAAAACTTCCTTTTTGTAGAAAGAAATGCAATAACATTAATAAACTGATTTCAGTATATTAAATAAACTACATTAAAGTATCCAATGAATTACATGGGCCTGAGAAGTGTCTGGTTTCTCATGTCTTTCATTGCTCATTTATACTTATGTCGTTTGATTAAAATTATAACCTTAATATCTCTTAGTTCTCCAAATATTTCAAAATTAATAACATCTTAACTACATAAAAATATCTTTACAAGCGTTTGTATATTTATTGCAAATTATAGCATTACAGCAAAGGAACTTCCACTATTTCGCAATGAGTCAATTGTAAAATGAATCAAAAAGACTCGCAAAATAAGGCGTTTAATTGTTTTACACTATGTTTCACACAACATCAATTGTTTGGTCTCCAACTAGGGATTTCCCTGTATTATGAGTACCTATAATTTATATATTCTTTCATAGCTGTTTCTGTCATTTGATAAATAACTATTAATTTGATAACATTTATTTCCACCAAAACCCTAGGACTAAATAGTTGTCTGTTAAATAAAACCAATGTCCTTCTTACTCTCTCAACTCTATGTGTTAGGCTGATAAGTTCTGTAACGTCCCTCGTAGTTTGGAAGAAAAAGGATTTTCTTGATCCAAAAGTAATGTACATTCTTAATCTTCTAATACTTACTAGCGAAAGTTTATGATGCACAATGAGCAACACACGAGTGGTATCACATTTAAATGTTTTCCTGTGTCATTTTTACGTCGAGTTTTTACGATGTTTGGTTGCAAATTGTAATAGCGATGAAGTTTACTGAAGTGTCTTCAAGCTCGGGGAATTGCGCACACAGAAGATCTTAACAAAGTCTCTTTGCTAATTTCATCTTAGTTGGGTATTTGGTATAATACATTTTAGGTATATCTACATTTGCTGAGTATTTAGACCTTATGTCAGTATTAATAGAGTCATAAGTATCATATTTCATTCTTAGCTTTGTCCTGAATATTTCCCATTTTCAAGCAGATCTTATGCGTCGGTCACGCTTGGTACACTTTCACACATAATGCCACTAAGATAGATGATGATTACTGACGTGTGACTGATGATTTCAACCAATGTTTGCGCATGAAGAGGTTGTATCCTAATGGTGTTTATATCCCCGAGCTAAAAAGAAACTCAGGACCTTTATTCCTACTGCAACCAATACCGTATTTATGATATTTGTACTGGAGTCAATCTACCGGTATGAGTCATGGAATGATACGTGGGATCTGTTTACTATGGTTCTAAATTCATGGGAGTTATGGCTCCTGCGTGCGGAATAGTTTATAGTTGTATCCTCAGATCTTTGCTTCTAGTTATACCTAAGAGCTGTTGGAGATGAGAGCAAGCGGAAGCGTATGTCTTCTGTAGATCAGAAGTTTTGGCTATCCTAGACTTTTCACCAGACCGTTCTGTATCTTGAATGAGCAAAAGGAGTTGTGGTGTAGGAAATGATCTTTCGTAATTCATTTGCTTTAGTTCCGTAGCTTCTAACACCACACGATGCTTGATCTTTTTTTTTGGGCCACTCTTCAGATGTAACAAATAATTTAAGACCAGTATACCTAGGCTTTGTAGACAGGAGCTTCCAGGCAGCAGTCTTCTATGGTTTGCTTGATGGCATATAGTGACGCATTCTTAATTTTGGCGGCAGTAGGCTATTAGTAGAACCGTCAATTGATGGAGCAGGTGTATTGGAATCGAGACCGCTATTAGGAAAATAGGGTCCGGGTGGCCTACCACTCGTTGAACTGCTGATTCGTAGCAAAAGGTCTCCGTCCAGCTCGATACAGGCCGTTGGTTGAGACTGCCATTTAAGTCTAAATTCTATCTATGAGAATACACGTGGGGCATTTAGCGGTGCGAGGCAAATTGTCGCGCCAAATGAAGGAGGCCCTCGTCCAGAATCTTACGAACACAGATGTTGATTGTTTGATACTTCCCTTTACCATATTCATCCTTGACATGAGAATACATCTGTAGATTTAAGCTTTGCGGAGGGTTTTGTCTCGCAGCAAGAAGACCTTAGTCCAGCTGGTCAAAGTCTGTGGATTGATACTGTCTGTGCCTACATCCTGGCCATGAGGATACACGTGGGGCGTTTGGCGGTGCGTGGGGTCCTGTCTCGCAGCATGAAGGGGACTTTAGTCCAGCTGGTCAAAGTCTGTGGATTGATACTGTCTATGCCTACATCCTGGCCATGAGGATACACGTGGGGCGTTTGGCGGTGCGTGGGGTCCTGTCGCGCAGGAAGAGCGCGTAGGCGACGCCGAAGAGTGCGTACGGCGCGAGCACGGCGGTCACCAGTATCACCTTGTTGGGCGCGCCGCCGACACTTTCGGAGAATCACTTCTCTTCGTCTTCTTCGCGGAATAAGTAGGTCGACCTGTGAAATAAATGAGTTTGTAGTCAGATTCCAGTTGTTCCAGTCAACTAATTAGACTGAAATGTATGTAGCACAATCGTTCCATTATCAAGTGCCATGTACCCTTTCATCATTATCATCAGCTTGTTGCAGTCCACTGCTGGACATACGCCTCTCCTAATATTCGCTACTCCGATCGATTTTTGGTAGAGACCTTGGTATCACTCCGCTCGAGTTAGCCCATTCATGCCGAAGCGTGGCTCTCCCACGATTGTAGAAGTGATGATTTTTTTATGTGATAGGTGGCATACGAGCAGACAGATCACCTGATAGGTAAGCAATGGCCCGCCGCCCATAGACACATGCGACACCAGTAGAGTCGCAAGTGCGCTTCTTACCTTAAACCCCCTTTCCCCCAAATTGGCCTCCGGTGCCCTCACTCACTCGACGAAACACAGATGATGATGGTGGTGGTGTATTATATGAATGTGTAAATAAAAGCGTTGACTCACCAATAGGCCAAATTAAAAAGCGCGAACACGAGCGGAAAGGTGATCCGCGATATGACGTCGATGCGTTTCGACCTCGTCGGAAACTTGGACATCCACAGCCGGCAGCAGTTCTTCCGTGGCGGCTTCAGGTGGATCTCGCACTGGCGCATCTTCGGGTCGCCGCCGCGCACCAGCGGTTTCTGTAGTTGCAGACCAGTCAGGGAAGACGGACATTGTACATTGGCGTCCAGGGTACCGAGTGCGCTAACTTGGGTAAAAAATCTCAACCGGGGCTATGGAAGGGCATTTTTGGACTTTTTTCTTTTTTATTACAACAGCTTTCATACTGAGTAGCTTAAGAATTCGCGTTATGGATATCAGAGAACAGATCGACCCTTATGATGAGGCAGGGTCACAGGAAACTTTGATATTTTGCAATTCTTAGTACCTATTCTTGAGGAAACACGTATGTGGTATTGTGGTATAGCAAAGTTACAAAGCGTAATATAAGTAATTAATATAGAAGAAGAAAATTTTGGATAAGCGCAATCGACACCCTGACCTTAAAATTAAAGGTCCCTACAATGCGAAGAAGAATGAAAAAAAGACAAAAAAAATGTTTTTCAATTAAAGTTAAGTTATTTTATTAGGCACCACCAGATTAGTTACCTAGTGCAGTCAACTCCAAAAATATGTATACAATTTAGGACCTTGTCACAATACAAGTGTATATAAAAAGTAGAAGTCGTTCTTATATACCTACATACAGGGTGTATCTGTGAACATTTACATCCCTTTAACCACGTGTTCTATCAACCATTCCGAACAACATTTGTTCTATGACTTTTGAAAATTCGCATAAATTTTTTTCATCTTTTCATACAAAGTCGGTCACGTGACTTGAACATTTTGTATGGGGAGGCGAAAAAATTTTCGAAGAATTTGGAAAAGTTGCTGAACAAATTTTATTCAGAATGGTTGATAGAACACGTGGTTAAAGGGATGTTAATGTTCACAGATACACCCTGTATGTATTGTGACAAGGTCCTAAAGTGTATACATATTTTTGGAGTTGACTGTACCTACATGCATAAGTACTAATTAATAACGTTCTTGAAGATAAAAAAAAACCATGTTAGGTATTTGTCAATCCACTCCATCTATAAGTTATTATATCATTCAAGTTAATATTAATTGGTTTAAACCAGATTAGTTACCTAGTGCAGTCAACTCCAAAAATATGTATACAATTTAGGACCTTGTCACAATACAAGTGTATATAAAAAGTAGAAGTCGTTCTTATATACCTACATACAGGGTGTATCTGTGAACATTTACATCCCTTTAACCACGTGTTCTATCAACCATTCCGAACAACATTTGTTCTATGACTTTTGAAAATTCGCATAAATTTTTTTCATCTTTTCATACAAAGTCGGTCACGTGACTTGAACATTTTGTATGGGGAGGCGAAAAAATTTTCGAAGAATTTGGAAAAGTTGCTGAACAAATTTTATTCAGAATGGTTGATAGAACACGTGGTTAAAGGGATGTTAATGTTCACAGATACACCCTGTATGTATTGTGACAAGGTCCTAAAGTGTATACATATTTTTGGAGTTGACTGTACCTACATGCATAAGTACTAATTAATAACGTTCTTGAAGATAAAAAAAAACCATGTTAGGTATTTGTCAATCCACTCCATCTATAAGTTATTATATCATTCAAGTTAATATTAATTGGTTTAAACCAGATTATGTAGTAGGATTAGTTAGTCTTTTAAAATGCTATTGTTAGCCAGAAACGTAAACTGAACCCAAACTTCACCGATATTTGTACCTCTTTTCCTGGCACCACCTGATGACAGGCAATTGTTTCAACATCTATACTATTTATAAAGAGATAACTTCTATAGACAACGACAAGGCTTATAGGTAAACCGAAAACACGAAACGCTTGCGCGATGTAATTTACCACAGCGCCATCTATTGGTTGATTTCTGAATTACGATCCCGAAGCGAAGTGAGGGCGGGCCACTAGTAAATAATATACTGAGCTTTTTTAACTGTCTAACTGCCGCACTCAGAGCCTTCATTCAACCTTAATGCTCATTATCTCAGCACGGCAAGATGATTTTCCATATTACAAAAACGAAGTAAATAAAAAACAAAAGAAGAGCCATTAGAGATCCAATGATATTTGAATTGGAAAAAAAGACAAGATTGAGCAACTTCCAGACTATGAAATTTGCTAGGTTTTTATAAAGAAACGTTTTTGCGTCGACCTACGTTTTATTTGAAGTGTTGACGAACGATAGTTGACTATCTATAGTTGATTATCAATGGTTCACTATTAATAGTTGACTAACAATAGCTGACTATCAAAGATGACTATCAATAGTTGACTATCAACAGTTGACTATCAATAGTGGACTATCAATAGTTGACTATCAATAGTTGACTATCAATAGTGGACTGTCAATAGTTGACTATCAATAGTTGACTATCAATAGTGTACTATCAATAGTTGACTATCAATAGTTGACTATCAATAGTCACCTGTTAATAGATGACTATTAATAGTTGACTATCAATAGTTGATTATCACTTGTCTATTATCGGTCGGCAACTCTACTTCGAAGGTCGAACACAGAAACGTTAGCAACTCAGCGGCGATCTCACCATGGCGAAGGTGGCGTTGCTGTCTGTGTCCAGCAGGTCTGAGGCCGCGTCCATGCTGGCGGCTGCCTCCATCTCCCTCCTCGTCTTCTTCATGTTTTCCCTGAGAAACCATCAAACTCTTTTATTTTACTAGACTGGCACTATGGCTCAATAGGGTATTTTACTATCGTGTAAATATCGACATCCGATACTTAGACTCTATAATTTACTAAGTATATACGTGTACGATTACTGAAGAAACATTTTTAAAAAGTTTGAATACAAGAAAATTATAGAGCAACAAACTTTTGATATACCTACCTGTCTTTTTCTGACACAAAATTTTGTACTGCACTTGTAGGAAGCACAAGCCTAGTGACGTCATTAATAGCGTATCGCTCTCCTTTTCTGATTGGGAACTTTGCAACTCTATATCTTTGGCGATTTGGCGCCTTGCGCCTCCTCTGCCCAAGATCCATTCGGGTAGCTGCGCCAGCGTAGTAAGTAAGCGATATACGAGTTATCTATACTATTTATAAAGAGATAACTTCTATAGACAACGACAAGGCTTATAGGTAACCCGAAAACACGAAACGCTTGCGCGATGCAATTGAGCACAGCGCCATCTATTGGTTCATTTCTGAATTACGGTCCCGAAGCGAAGTGAGGGCGGGCCACTAGTAGTCTATAATCTTACCTGTGCATGTCCGAACGGGAAGCGTAGTTCACCAGCGCGAACTCGAGCAGGGCCCCGAAGACGAAGGTCAGGCAGACGCCCGTCCACACGTCGATGGCCTTGGTGTAGGACACGGGGGGGAGGGAGGCGTTGATGCCGGACGACTGCGTCGCCATGGTGAGCAGGGTGGTGACACCTGAGGACACCACAGTTACATATAATACTTCCGTCCATCGAGATCAGGCTAAGTACTTATCTGGTGCCACAGAATACCAGCGCCATTGCTAGCCTAAGCCGTGATATAATTCTGAGTGGCAACCATTTAATCTGAGGTAGCATAAGTTTAAAATTAAGTTTGTGTTGTGATTTGCTCTAAATAAATATTTTCTATTCTATTATATTCTATTCTAAGAGACTTTTAACCGTGGGAGAGTCACACTGCGGCATTACATGGCTTCGACCGGAGTGATACCACGATCTCACAGAAGACCGGCGTGAAGCAGCGCCTGCGCTGTGTTTCGCCGAGTGAGTGAGGGTGCCGAAGGCCCAATTGGGGGGAAACTTGCAGGTGTCTATGGGCGGCGGTTATCGCTTACCATAAGGTGATCCGTCTGCTCGTCTGCCAACTATCTATAGGTACCTACTAACATCTGCAGAATTTGTACCTGAGAGAATTCCATACGACTTACCGAGTGACTCAATCCACCTACTAATATTATAAATGGAAAAGTCTCTCTGTCTATCTGTATGTTTGTCTTTCTTTCACGGCAAAACGGAGCGACAAATTGACGTGATTTTTTAGTAGAGATAGTTGAAGGGATGGAGAGTAACCTGCCGGGCTAACATGCGCGCCGCGAGATAATTTGTCGACACTCGTATTGTGTCGGCGCAAGTGGCGTCTCGCGCACCTGACTGAGCGGTGAGCGGGATAGAAAGATGCGATCTCGCGAACGAGAGTCGACAAAATTTTGTCGCGGTGCGCATGTTAGGCCTAATAGGATACTTTTTGCACCCTTTTTAACTCCACGCGTACGAAGTCGCGGGCGGCCGCTGTACTCTTATAATTTATGGCAAAATCTCCAAACATACTGTTAGAATGGACTGTCGGGTAGGTACTCAAACCACTTTTTTTTTATTTTTTTACGTGATAGGTAGCTGACGAACAGGCGGATCACCTGATGGTAAGCAATTGCCGCCGCCCATGAACCCATGCAACAAGTGCGCTGCTAATCTTTTATCCCCTTCCCCCCCGATGGGCCTCCGGTACCCTCACTCACTCGGCGAAACACAGCACAGGAGCTGCTTCACGCCGGTTTTCTGTGAGGCAGTGGTATCCGGTCGAGCCGGCCCATTCATGCCGAAGCATGGCTCTCCTACAATTACCTAAAACTTGGGTGTTTTGTCGTCTAGTAAAAGCGCATCGCCACACCATGACCCCGGACTATTGCGTATTCGCATACTTCTTAATATGGGGTTCCCATAAATATGCACGATATTTTTCACTGGGCTCAATTTGCCTCATCATCCAATAACTTTAACAATCTTCCATTGGCGCGCAGTGCGAATAAATTGAATAATGCACAAGGATACAGCTCAGCTGCACGAATATCATTGTTGTTGATTTGAATATTCTATTTTTATTCTTCTTCTACACTCCAGTTTGCACAAGCAATCAAAACTTAAGTCTTTTATTATGCTTCAATTTCGATCCAACATTTAATTAATTACTCAACCGTGACGAAAATTTTTGATCCTAGCCATGATCAAATATGGAGAAAATATTCAACAAAACGAAAGGTCGTGACTCCGCGTAAAATTATCAAAAACATATTTACAATGGCACAATATATTGGCTCACTTAGCCTGATGATAAATAAAATGAGAGCCTAAGTTGCAAATTATAACGGAAGATCAGCATGGTATCATATTAGTCATACTGACTGGCCCGCGAGATGCTTCTTTAGGCTTCGAGAGGTTGAAAGAAACACATTTTTTTTATAATATATGTGGCAGATGAGCCGACGGATCATCTGATGATAAGCGATTACCGCCGCCCATGGACACCTGCAACACCAGTGTCACAAGTGCGCTGCTTAACTTTTTAACCCCCCCTTCCCCTGGATTGGGCCTGTACCCTCACTTATGCAGCGAAACACTACTTCTCACTGGTTTTCTGTGAGGACGTGGTATTACTCTAGTCAAGCGTGGCTCTCCCACAATGAAAACATGCGCCCGTAACGATGTTGGTATCTACCATAATGGTCTTACCCAGCGATACGCGCGCGGGCACGGCTCCCTGGTCCAGCCAGAAGGAGACCCAGGAGACGATGACCAACATGCAGCAGGGGATGTAGATCTGGATCAGGTAGTAGCTGAACTCGCGCTTGAACAGCAGGTCTACCTTCAGGCAGCTGTATTCGCCTGGAAACAATATATTAATAGTTAAAAAAAATAGAAAATTACTCCTTTATAAAAGTGATCCGTGGTCAAAGTACCTACATTACAAGACCTTTCTAACAAGTCCAAACACGGCTGTGATACGTTGTTCCACAGTGGAATGCTAGTGTCTATCTTCCGCCTTCATCATCAGACCTTGAAGCCTAATCGTGGTTAAATTTCGTTTGCAATACTTTTCGAACAAATCCAAACACAGCTATGATTTTTTTTTTTTAACTAAGTACGTATACGTTACGATCCTTCGAAGATGGTTTAATTAGTTTCCATTTCATAGTTAGTTACAGTTCCACGTAATATAAGCGTGTTTATGTTTTTAACATCATCATCATTGTCATCTTTTCAGCCATCTTCATATTCGTTTACTATTGGACATAATGTTCTCCTATTGCATGCTACTCCACTTGTTTAGTTGCCTTGTAATGTTGTGGCTTAATATAGACTTGGGTAGGATTCCCAAACTCGTCACGTCACGCCTGTAGGTGGCGATCGGTGGAAACAAACTCGATTTTATCGCGCAAGTTTTCGTGATCTTTTCGGGTCACCAAGGGCCTGGTGGTTATCTATAGTTTTACCTTTATGGTATAGATCAGTGGTTCTTAACCGGTGGTCCGCGGACCACTGGTGGTCCCTGGAGGCATTCCAAGTGGTCCGCGAAGACATCGTAATAAGCAAATGACGTGATGTGACGAGTACGGCGCCGCGACGCATGTCCGAAGTGTGTGGTCTCTGACACGACAGAATTTTGGTAAAATGGTCCCTCATGACTTAAAGGTTAAGAACCACTGGTATAGATGATGAAATATGACTCACCTGTATTAGTTTTACTGTTACAGTAGTCTGTGAGGAACTTCTCTAACGTGAACCGCGGGAGGTGGAGGTTCTTCACCACTTGCACAGGATCCCCTTCCTTCCAAAGGAACACGAGATCGTCAGTCGTCCAACCGTCTGCAAGCAAAATTATTACATTATAAAAACTGCGTCATACATCACTTGAGCTAAGCTAAGCTAAGTGTTTCGTCGGGAGAGTTACAGTAGCAAAGGGGGCGGAAGGACTTCACTTATCTTAGATTGTGGCTTTCGGCAGTGCCTAATTAAGTCATCTGTGGTATGGTTGTCTACCTGGATAGTTCCCCTGGTCCATGCCCCTCCCCTGGTCCATGTCTCTCACCTGGTACCTGTATCTCCCCTGGTCACTGCCTCTCCCCTGGCACATGTCCCTCCCTTGTCATCTCATTTGAATACTAATCAGAATAACACCTATAGAGGAGATCGGATTTGTCGTATTTATGTCCCATTATTAAATGTTTTTGCATTTATTTTTTTTTGTTCCTGAGGGAGCACAGTGATCTACTCTTAAACGCATAGGTATACCTGTTATTTGTGTCATAATTTGTATAATAATATCTGTTGTGGTATCCAAATTAATAAATGTATTTCCTTTCATGATCTTGTTCGTATCATACTGTGAAACGAAAATATTAATAAGCATTGAGTATTGAGTCTTAAATCTGCCACCACGAAATAGAGGTAATATTATCACATAAAATATTAAAACGTGTAGATTCTAAATCATACAGTCATCCTTGTTACGGACGAATGCAAACCAAGAACGACAGACAGTAAATGATTTAATTTTAGTATTTCTGTCTCCGTCCATTAATCTTCATTGCCTCGTTTATTCCCAGCGTGTAGAGGATTCAGTCCCGACGTATTTTACTAATCCCGGGATTTTGGGACCATAAAATAGTAATATTTATTTTTTGTTAATGCGTTATATTTACATTGCTATTCAATACCATCGAAAAATCATCGAAGTGTCTAGGTGAGATTCGAAGCCACAACCTTGAACATGCTGGGTGGCTGTTCTACCAATTAAACTATCCGAAACCCTAAGCCGACAGATTTTTATATTTTTAAACAACAGTGGAGATACAAGTGCGCTGCCCACATTATTCCCTCACGGTATTAAATAAAAAAAGTAGTAGTAGGTATTGAATAGAAAAAAAAAGTGAAGAAGCTATGTCTAAATATATTTTTTTAGCTTCAGGAATTAGGTTATAATTAACTCTTTTATTAAAAAAAAATTCAACCAAAAAAGTTTAACCGGAATCTCGGGATCCCGGGATAGGATCCTCTAGACCTAGTACAGTGACAAATTGAAAAATGTATGGAACTACACAAAACATCACAAGGGGCTGAGCTGAGTGCCAATTTGATAGGAGATGTTGATATTTTTGTGTTTGCGATAATCTAATGTCACGTTCTTTTACCTGTTTGAGGACCTTGCCAAGAATGTCATGGAAAATTGCCCTGAATGACAACATAATATTCGCAAACTACTTTGTAAACCTAATTATATTCGAATAAATGTTTTAGAAGTCTATTAAAAGATATTTAACGTTTTAACCCCGTTTCTACGCGGAGTGCAGCACTTGATTTATGATTCAGGGTTTTTGTTTGGTAACTTGGATCATTGAGACTTTTGATACAGAGTTAGGCGTTAAAAGTGTCGCCACCAATCTTAAAAGATCGGTATTAGCATTATCGTTAATCTAATATTAGGGTCGACAGTAAAATTGTTATTTCGTCGCTTTTTTTCCGACTCCCCTAACAAAATGACCGGCTTTGTATGAAAAATTGATTGTAATTATTTTATGTGAATTTCCAAAATTCATAAAACAAAATTTTCATCAGAATAGTTATTAGAACACCTGGTCAAATAGGCGCACATTTAATGATTATTTAAAATTGAAAGCACTTTGATATTCATAAATATATTGTATTTCACAAAATGATTGATCACAATTGCATATCTGTTAAAATGGAAGATTTCATAACGCGTAAATGATCTATCGGTGTTTTATTTACACTTCGTTTCTTTTTCAGGAAGCTTTTAATATCGGAACCATATTTCATTCTTATATATCTCAGACAGTGGTATTATTTCCCACAGATCGTCTGACCACCGTCGGAGAGCCTCGCTTCCGCATGAATGGGCTCGACCGGAGTGATACCACGGCCTCACAGAAAACCGGCGTGAAGCAGCACCCGCGCTGTCCTTCCTCGAGTAAGTAAGGGTACCGGAAGCTCAATTAGGGGGAAAGGGGGTTAAAGGTTCGCAGCGCATTTATGACTCTACTCGTGATGCAGGTGTCTACGGGCGACGGAAATCGCTTATCAATAGGTGATCCGTCTGCTCGTCTGCAACCTATCACATAAAAAACCAGCATATTTAGCTACCGGATTCGTGCCAACAGTCTTTGTATTAAAAAGTACCTTTTTGTTACAATGTGTTTTGATTAGGGCGTTTTAAAATAAAATAAGCTTCAATATTTAACTAGGGCAACGTAAACAAAGCCAGCCCAACGACGTGTGTTTACAGAATGATAAAATCTTTTTAGGGATCTATAACTAAAAGCGGAAATATAGAATCCCTCATTTTGTTTGGACGCTTTTGTCTGCAAGTTGAAGTCTTGTACTTGGAAAAGGAAGGAAAGGGAAAAGGGATGAAAGGTTGGCAACGCACTTGTGACTACTGGTGCTGGTGTCTTTGGGCTTCGGCAATCGCTTACCAAACAAATAATCTGTCTGCTCGTCTGTCACCTTTCACCGAAAACAACCTTCCAGTTCAAGTGTTCCTTCTTACAATCCTGGGTTTTTTAGGCGGGACGTGAAACGGCATCTCAGCAGGACTTCAGGGTGAGAGTGACAGTGTCTTTTCAACTTTCTTGTGTCTTTTATGGCTGTCAATCTCATATTTGGATCTCACGGCCGCTTACCATCAGGCGGAGTGGGGTAATCTTGATTGTCCTCAATATAAATAAAAAAACAAAAGTTGGTTGGTCCGATGACCAACCATTTTTTTTACGGTGCGTTCATTACGAGAGCCCGGTTCACACTTGACCGGTATTTTTATATCACTTTAATGTTACCGTTCTCGATCCCGCACGAGCATAAAACATGCATCGGCAGTAGTGATGGATTGTCCTCGCAATGACACAAGCGATTAAATATGTATCTGCAAAGCTTATTTTTTATTTGAACATTAACTTATCGCGAGCGACGGCTGCCCGGTTATTTATTTTACCTTCGGGATAATATTGAACACAAATATTTATGATACACATATATATATACATCATTTGCGAGCCAAATTATATTGACACTCAAAGAATCGGTGAAAGCTCATATTTATGGGTATGACTTTTTATGTGAACCTGTATCGACTGTGCCTGGTTTGGCCACGTTGAAAGAATGGTATCAGTAGCCTTACCATGAGTTTGAAATACTATCCTCGCTATCGAAAACTATCGCTTTGTCTCTTTCTTTGTGATGCATTTGAAAGAGACAGAGCAATAGTTTACGTTATGTCAGTTTTAGATGTCAACTCATGGTAGCGCTACAGATCTGGGCGCCAAGAGGGCATATCTTGGGCAAACTACTACTAACTAACCTACAGTGAGACGTCCACGCTACCGCTGGCGGGATGTAGTAAACGCGGACCTGCAAGAATTGCAAGCAGGAGATTGGCGACACTACCAAAGACCGAGACCAATGGCGACATCTAATATCGGAGGCCAAGACTAATTTTGGGTTGGGTCCACAGAGTAACTTATAATATAGTTGGGTCTTTGAACCATCGGTGTAAGTAAGTAACGTAGTACTCCACAAAAATGGCCTATAAACAAATATGTTAAGGTACTCACAGCTGGCCATCCTCAGGAAGCAGGTCTGTTTGTCGAGCGGGTACAGCTTGAGGTTCATGGGGTAGGAGAGCGTCAGCGAGATGAGAATGCTGTACAGCACGGTATTTGCCCCACAGTGGGACAGTATATAGGCTGATTATACACAGCTGGTCATCCTCAGGGAGCAGGTCTGTTTGTCCAGCGGGTACAGCTTGAGGTTCATGGGGCAGGAGAGCGTCAGCGAGATGTGGATGCTGTACAGCACAGCACGGTCTTTGCCCTACAGTGGGACAGTATATAGACTGATTACTCACAGCTGGCCATCCTCAGGGAGCAGGTCTGTTTGTCCAGCGGGTACAGCTTGAGGTTCATGGGGCAAAAGAGCATCAGCGAGATACGGATGCTGTAAAGCACGGTCTTTGCCCTACAGTGGGACAGTATAATAATATAGACTGATTACTCACAGCTGGCCATCCTCAGGGAGCAGGTCTGTTTGTCCAGCGGGTACAGCTTGAGGTTCATGGGGCAGGAGAGCGTCAGCGAGATACGGATGCTGTACAGCACAGCACGGTCTTTGCCCTACAGTTGGACAGTATATAGACTGATTACTCACAGCTGGCCATCCTCAGGGAGCAGGTCTGTTTGTCCAGCGGATACAGCTTGAGGTTCATGGGGCAGGAGAGCGTCAGCGAGATACGGATGCTGCACAGCACGGTTTTTGCCCTACAGTGGGACAGTATATAGACTGATTACTCACAGCTGGCCATCCTCAGGGAGCAGGTCTGTTTGTCGAGCGGGTACAGCTTGAGGTTCATGGGGCAAAAGAGCATCAGCGAGATACGGATGCTGTACAGCACGGTCTTTGCCTTACAGTGGGACAGTATATAGACTGATTACTCACAGCTGGCCATCCTCAGGGAGCAGGTCTGTTTGTCCAGCGGGTACAGCTTGAGGTTCATGGGGCAGGAGAGCGTCAGCGAGATGTGGATGCTGTACAGCACAGCACGGTATTTGCCCTACAGTGGGACAGTATATAGACTGATAACTCACAGCTGGCCATCCTCAGGGAGCAGGTCTGTTTGTCCAGCGGGTACAGCTTGAGGTTCATGGGGCAGGAGTGCTTCAGCGAGATACGGATGCTGTACAGCACAGCACGGTCTTTGCCCTACAGTGTGACAGTATATAGACTGATTACTCACAGCTGGCCATCCTCAGGGAGCAGGTCTGTTTGTCCAGCGGGTACAGCTTGAGGTTCATGGGGCAGGAGAGCGTCAGCGAGATATGGATGCTGTACAGCACAGCACGGTCTTTGCCCTACAGTGGGACAGTATATAGACTGATTACTCACAGCTGGCCATCCTCAGGGAGCAGGTCTGTTTGTCCAGCGGGTACAGCTTGAGGTTCATGGGGTAGGAGAGCGTCAGCGAGATGTGGATGCTGTACAGCACGGTCTTTGCCCTACAGTGGGACAGTATATAGACTGATTACTCACAGCTGGCCATCCTCAGGGAGCAGGTCTGTTTGTCCAGCGGGTACAGCTTGAGGTTCATGGGGCAGGAGAGCGTCAGCGAGATACGGATGCTGTACAGCACGGTCCCGTTGGGGAAGATGCGGATGTACACGTTCGGCATGATGATGTTGTGGAAGTGGCCCTCCTTCTCGTTGGAGAAGAACAGATCGGGCATCCATACTCTGTTCGCTTCCGTCAGGGTTAGGTATTTTAGGCGGCCTGTGAATGAAAAAAAAAATTTTTTAACAGGAGTGTCACGCTTGAGGTGGTCAACACCCGCTATCCTATTGTTGTATATGAAGCCTGCTTGGTATTTAGTAGTACTGGCGGCTGCGTCTGCCATATCTTGTTGATTAGACTTCTGTCAAATAAACGTCAGTGCGTTCATAACCAGCTAGAGTTTCACTTGTATTTCCCTACACAATTCACCGATTTAACAGTGGCGACGATTTATCCACGCTTGAAAGAGGGAAAAAAAATAGTCCATGGCGCAATTCGGGCTATTATCGAATTTCGACCATAATTCACAAACGTGGAAGGTCTACAAGGATCGGCTGGCGCAATGGTTCGTCGCGAACGACATCAATGACACAAGCGATGTGTCTTGTGAAAAGCGTCGAGCAATTTTATTGAGCGCACTCAGCGAAGCGACCTACAAGCTTGCTGCGAGTTTAGCCTTGCCGAAAGATCTGCTAACCGTGCCGTATGCAGACATACTTGAGCTGCTGGACAGCCACTTTACTCCTAAGAGAAGCGGTTTCGGCGAGAGGTACAAGTTTTATTCGGCGGTGCAGACTCATGGTGAAACACATCGTCAGTGGGCTGCTCGGTTGCGCGGGCTGACCGCGCACTGTGGATTCCTAAACGTGGAGGAAGCATTAAGAGACCATTTCGTGATGGGGATGCTGCCGGGAGCGGAGCGGGAAAAACTTTTCGCTCAGGATCTAAAGGAGCTGTCTTCTCTAGCAAAAGCGGTGGAGATTGCGGAGTGCGTGCACAGCGCGCGCACCGCAGCTGCAGCGGCCGCGGCGCCGGAGCGCGAGTGCGCGCCCGCCCACCAGCTGTACAAGATCTCGGCCAACACCAGTGCTAGTGGTAGCAAAGTGATGTGTTCGGTTTGTGGTTTTAAGAACCATACGTCTGAGAAATGTCGTTTCGCGAATTACAGATGTAAAAAATGTAATGTCAAGGGACATTTACGTCGTATGTGCAAGAAGATAAATTACGTTGCGGACGAATCGACTGAGGAGAACGGCGATGATGGTGAGTGTTTGAATATTCGCACTGCACACGGGGAGCCGATGTCAGAGTCGGTTGACGTCCGAGGAGTTCGTCTGAATTTTCAAATCGATAGCGGGTCAGCTGTTACTGCGATATCTTTAAGTACGTATTTGAGACATTTTAAAGATGTGACATTGTCCAGACCGAATAAGCGATTACTAACTTATACAGGTGACAGTATTCATTGTGAGGGCATTGCTAAGCTTCAAGTAACGTATTTAAACACGACTCATATGTTGAACATTTACGTTATTCGCAATGGGGGTCCGCCGATTTTAGGTAGGGATTTTATATCTCTTTTCAAGTTAGAAATGTTACCGATGTATTACTGTGAGGATACTCAGGAACTTCTGGACCAGTTACAAAAAGAATACCCCGCTGTATTTTCAGATGAACTGGGTCAATTTAATAAATATAAAGTTAAATTAAGTTTAAAAGATAACGCAAAACCAATTTTTTTTAAGCCTCGGCCAGTAGCATTCGCTCTTAAAGAAAAAATTGGTAACGAAATAGACAGGTTGGTGCGGGTAGGTATTCTAGAGCCGGTGGATCACGCGGAGTACGCGTCGCCCGTCGTGCCCGTGCTCAAGCGCGACGGCTCGCTGCGGCTGTGCGCCGACTACTCCGTCACCATCAACAAGCAGCTGCGGGTGGACCAGTACCCCCTGCCCACCGCTCAGGAGTTGTTTACCAAGCTGCACGGTGGTCAATCTTTTAGCAAGCTAGACCTATCACAGGCCTATTCTCAGTGCTTATTAGATGAGGAGTCACAAAAATTTACTTGCATCAACACACACAAGGGGCTATTTAAGTATAAAAGGTTGGTGTTCGGACTCGCATGCGCCCCGGCCATTTTCCAGCGTGTGATGGAAAACGTTTTGGCAGGTATGGAAGGTGTGTTATGCATGTTGGATGATATTTTGGTGACCGGCCCGTCTAAATCTGTGCATCTAAGTAGATTACACGAAGTGTTACGTCGACTACAAGAGGCAGGCTTAACTCTACAAAAAGCCAAGTGTGAGTTCTTTAAGGATGAAGTCGAATATTTGGGCTACGTGGTAAATAAACATGGATTGAAAAAGTCATCCAGTAAGGTGTCGGCAATTTTAAATGCACCCGTGCCCGAAAATGTTGCGAAATTACAATCATTTTTAGGCCTTGTAAATTACTATAGGGGTTTTGTACCGAATGCTTCTTCAGTTTTGAGTCCTTTGTACGACTTGTTGCAAAAAAATGTCAAATGGTGTTGGGGTCATGAACATGACAGCGCATTTAAATCGATTAAGAATTTATTAGTCTCTGATAGCGTTCTGGCGCATTTTGATCCAAATGCTAAAGTCATTTTGACAGTAGACGCTTCTCCAACTGGACTCGGGGCCATTCTGTCCCAAATAGGTGTCGATGGGTTGGAGCGGCCGGTGTCGTTCGCTTCGCGCACTCTGAATAAAGCAGAAAAAAAATATTCTCAAATTCAGAAAGAGGCGACGGCTATAGTGTTCGGCGTGCGCAGATTCCACCAATACCTGTATGGCAGATCGATTCCTTTTATTCTTCGGACGGATCACAAGCCGCTCATAACTATATTCGGCTCGCAACGGGGCGTGCCAGAGGTGTCGGCTAACAGGCTGCAGCGCTACGCATTGTTTTTAAGTGCCTACAACTTCACTATAGAATATGTCCGTAGTGCTGATAACAGCGCTGACTACTTATCGCGCGCGGGCGCGGTTGCGTCTACTGTCGAGTCGAGTAGCGGCCAGAGTCCGGGGGAAAGCGTGCCCTCTGAAAGTTTTGAAGATAGGTCTGCGTACGTCAACTTTGTTGTTGATTCCAGTTTGCCTATCACTTTAGAGGAGGTACACGAAGAAACTAAAAAGGACATGATTATCCAAAATGTGATGGGTTACGTGTTAAATGGCTGGCCTAAAAAAGTTTCAGATGAAGCTATCCGTCCTTATTTTCTCTGTAAGAATGATCTATCTTGTGAAAATGGTTTATTGATGCGAGGCTATAAACTTGTGATACCGGCGAAGTTACAAAATAAAATTTTATCTGAACTTCATAAGTCACATCTGGGTATTGTGAAATGCAAAGCTGAGGCGAGGAGTAGGTTTTGGTTTCCAGGCATTGATAAACAGATTGAAACTTTTATTGGCAGTTGCACAGTTTGCAATCAACTCAGGCCGTCGCCCGGGCGCGCGCCGCTCGCGGTGTGGCCGCACCCGCCGAGCCCATTTCATAGAGTTCACATAGATTTTTTAGGCCCAATTAATGGACAAAATTATTTAGTAATTGTGGATGCTTATTCTAAATGGGTCGAAGCTTATAAAATGAATAGTACTTGTTCGGCAGCGGTCATAACTAAGCTATACGATTTTATGTCGAGGTTCGGTCTGGTTCATACGCTAGTGAGTGACAATGCCACATGTTTTATGTCTGAAGAGTTTTCAACGTTCTGTAAAGTCAATGGTATATCGCATGTAACCTCACCCGCCTATCATCCGGCCAGTAATGGTCAGGCGGAGAGCTACGTGAAGATTGTTAAAAAGGGTATCAAAACGTGTTTACTAAATGGTTGCGATTCAAAAGTAAATGCTGAAAGGTTACTTAAATATCTTTTTGACTATAGAAATTCTGTTCACGTCACTACTGGCTCTTCGCCTGCTCAGATGGTTTTCGGCCGAAAGCTGCGGTCGCGTTTAGACCTGATCGTGCCTGCTCAGTCATCGCCGTCCTCCTCGAGCGGTGTCGCTCAAACCGTCGCGCGAAACCAGTGTTCGCAGGCTAGTTCGTACGGAGGAGTTAACAAGCAATGTTTCATTCCCGGAGACAAAGTAATGTTTAAGAAACATTGCGGAAATAAACAATTTTCTTGGCAGAGGGGCATTATTTTAAAACGCACAGGGAAAACTACCTATGTAGTGCAAGATTCTGTAACTTCCATTAAATATAAAAAACACAAAGATCAAGTAGTTCTGTATAAAGGAGCAGACCAACAAACCAACGGATATAACTTTCCTAACGTTGATCTAAACGTTACGACAAGCGATGTCGTGGCGTTGCCGGTGCAAGCCGAGGAGTTCCTTCGTCCACAGACTGGAGGGGGCGAGGGCGGTGAGCGTGAGACGCTTCATCAAGCCAGGGAGCCCGTAGCGGAGAGTGTAGAGCCGCCTGAAGTTGGAGCTATGGCTGCGACTACGTCCAGGTCGACGCCTCTGAATGAGATGGTCGAAGGTGCTAGGGAGTTGTCTTCAGGGATGACGCTGCGGTCTGTTCCTAGGGTTGACTATAGGCCTTTCTTTTGTATGAATATTTAATGTAAATCTAAGAGGGAGAAATGTTGTATATGAAGCCTGCTTGGTATTTAGTAGTACTGGCGGCTGCGTCTGCCATATCTTGTTGATTAGACTTCTGTCAAATAAACGTCAGTGCGTTCATAACCAGCTAGAGTTTCACTTGTATTTCCCTACACAATTCACCGATTTAACACCTATGACACGGTTTAAGATGATATCGCTATGAAACCAGCGCCACCAATTAATTTACATTGTTTGTGACGATAATGAGTTTGGTTTGGCACAAATGAGAGAAAAAACTGTATTCGACTTTCCGTGTCTATTAATTCGTGGACTTGGGTTACAAAATCAGGGATTCGGGATAGAGCCCCCTTTGGGGCACTCGAAACACTCCCATTATACCTACCTATGTAAGTAGTTGTTCCAAAATTTGGCTTGTTTTTTTTCATATTTAAAACCTCAGATGTGGATGTCGCAGTCTGAAAGACCTCTCTTAAACAGGTACTCCACAGAATCTAGTCATAATTTTCTGTTTGACATATTTTTTTACTGCGGCCCTATAATATTGGTGCGTTACGTCGTTGCTATGTCAAGAATGCCTAATTTTGTATATATTATTTACACCTAAACGCTGACAATGCAGCGAAACGGAACCAATGGGGCCTATCTATGCGTTGCTACGTCATTGTCCATTATATTAATTTTATTCGACTTCGCAACGCAATTTACTAATATGGCATTACACTAATTCTTATTCTTGTCTTATAGTAACTCTTACCTCCCAAATTGTTGAACTTGAGTCGCTCATCCAACCATTGCTCCCTGAACGTGAGTTGAACAGAGTATTCCTGCAAACACACACACCTGTACTCACTGCAACGGTGCATCCAAAACGTTGCAACATTGTCAAACTAACTCCACAAATATTGCCTGACAAGTTGGCATTCATATTTCAGATAATATAATTGATGATGACACTGAACAAGAAGTAACTGAAGTTTATGTTCCTCAATGAGAAGTTATGTGCCTTAATAATGTCTTAAATTTTGATATCAAAACCATTTTTATTTTGACGATTTGTTCTAGATTAGTTTTAGATGGAGATAAATACGATGAGACATTTATTTACCTTGATTGAACAAGTTATATAAAAAAAACAAAATTTGACAATCTCACAACGTTAGCAACTAAATTTTATGGCTTTTAATCGCTTTCACTTTTACTTCCTCTATTTTCAATTAAAAATGTGCAACATCTTCCTAAAAAGCTTTATAAACTTCATTTGAGGCACTAGTTTTATGATCATTTATTTTTAAATCAATGCATGAAGCTATATTACTAAATGATACATTATTTTAGTCGCCACAAAGCTTTATTTCAATCGTGATCTCAGAATTTGTGCCAATACAATGCTTATTGTGCTAATACTTAAATGCCAATGTTCCGTGCCTGCTGATGGTAATTTGGAATAGTAATTAGAAGCTGCGTGGCTTATTGACACAAACCTTTATCTTTACACTCTACGGGATGGTGTCGAAGGTTCATCAATAATTAATTTGACATACAATAACATCGAACCCTCAACATCACGGGAGCAAGTCAAATGAATTATCGTTACAAGAAAATGCGAATGCAGAATACTTAAAATAACATGCGTCTCGACGTTAGCTTTTGGAGAGGGGCGAAAATGTCGGGTGTACGTGACGTCATCGATGTGTATGAAAGCCGAGCGTTACGAGCCCTAGAGGCCAGCGGACAAACCTGGCGACTCCTCACGAACCTTCAGCGTCCAAAAGATAACCTCGAGCTGATTCCAGGCGAGTTAAAACATGCGGTCGACACACTAGCGTTGAAGCGAAGCTTTACCGACTCACCGTTGAGCATTCGTCGGTGGAATGCTTGATTACCTTCATGCACATCGGCCAGTTTAACTAGAGCTACGGTACGTCTAGCGCACGTCGGGGTCGGGTGTCACATAATGGTGGACAGCCACCGATCAGAAGCTCGAAGCCGAGTGCGGGCGCGACGATCCCCGTACATTTTACACAACACAAATTCACATGAACAAGACAATATCAACAACTGTAACTGTCAACGTACACGACCAAAATAGTTTTTAGTAATCTCCTCATCAAAAGTATTGCATGACAGTAAAAGAAGCATGATTGGACAAAAGAAACATACGGAAAGTAAAATGGTAAGAATGAGGTGATTGTGTCGGGTGCGGGCCGCGGTACCCCCTGTGACCTGCTCTAAAAGCGTGGAAGTTTAGCCCTTAACACCTAGGAAACTGGTGACAACCTCGCTTGAACTGAGTGAGTGCTCGAGAGCCTTGTCGTTCCCTCTGACGTGTAACCGACGCGGAGCGCCTCGCGTCTGTGCTGACTACGTTGTGCCAATGTCCATCAGGTCTGTGTTTGTACAGAGCTCCTACTCTCTTTTTACATTTCACAAACTAAAAGTAAAACTGAAAATAAAAGGATTCAACAAAAAAGTTCAAATATTTTATTAAAATAAAAATGAAAGTAAATAAAACGTACATTTGTCAAAAGTTAAATATTTTGCAGCATATTTTTAGCAAAGAAATTATAAACAGGTGTGCGCGGCTCCGCACCTCGGGGAGTTAGGTAAAGTTACGGGGATTTTACATTTGCCAACAGTTAAACTTTATATCAAAAAGTGGGATTTAAATTAAAGCAAAAAAAACAAAGGAGACAGTGCATAACCAGGGACAAATCAAATGAAAATAAAACAAAATAAACCAAAACAACAAACAAACACAATCACATATCCAAATACATAGCTGAGAATTTAGCAAAGTGCAATTATTGCCAAATATTCATTTGATAAGTACAATGTTCACTTTTATTATAAACAAGGTTATATAGGCAGAAAATTGTCCAATGAACGTTCAGTCAAAACTGTTGTTTATAATAAAACTGACATGACATGTTACAACGTCGGTTCAAGTGCCTCCACTCACCATTTTATAATCATCTATTTTGCTGATGGATCGTAGATACATGTTGACGCGTACTAACGTCGGCGCATCGCCTTCGTGACAAAAACAGATTCAAATGTTAAACCCCAGCATTTAGTACATAACCTAGCTCGGACTCGCATGATAGATATAACAGTAGAGGAAAATAGTCGAGGCTAAACAATGTTGATGGATTGATGTCAATGTTAAAGCATAATGAAGTGGCGCTGACCGGGATCTCCCTCAGCCCATTTCATTACAGGAAGCTAATGCCCTTTCAGATGAAATCATAAGGACAACCAGCCAGTCTAAATAAAAATAAAACTCAAAGTCATCGATATCTAGGAAGACGAAGTCGAGATGAGAGACTAAGGAAGTAATGAAAAATTCGCGACGCGATCTGTTAAGACGCGGCTTAAAAACGATTTTGGTCGTCAACACCAAACGGGATTTTGAAATTAAATCATAAGAAAATATAGAAAATAACATTACATATAACTGGGTAAACCTCTCCTCGATCACAAATAGGATAGGGTTACCCATTCATTTGACTTGGGACGCGAGGCTGTACTTTATAAAACTGTGTCTTAATTCTAACGTGGTCCAGTCTGTCCTTATGTTGACTTACCATTGTGACGTCATCGATCTTTGATATACTTCGGACAAATATATTGACGCTCACTACCGCTGGTCCATCTAAGTACCAAGCAAAATATACGGTTTAAATAATTGTGATAAAATTTATGGAATCTACAACCTAACCGGGTTATGTGAGGAAATTTCGCCGAATTCGCTTTCAGATCTGAAAATAACAGGTTACGTTACCGACTCACCTGAGAACCTGAAAATCATTGTATGTATGTCAATGGATGTCACATTGATGAGTATACTCCAAATAAACGTTAACGTCAAACAAACAACAGAAAAGTCGACTTTGGGAACAACTGAAACATAAGAATGTCTTTGTTGACGGGAATTTGTGTTAGTGTAAGAGATGGGGCGGGATTTAATCACGGACTCAAAGGAAACTCTATTCAGACATTTTATTTAAAGAAAGCAATGTAGTTTGGATAGTCGGCTTCATTTTAATGGTTTTAACAAAAAAAAACTTTTCTATTGTTTCACTACGTTTTGGGGTGGATGTCCTTATAATCGACCCCTTACGGAATTAGAACGAAAATGACGTTTTGAGTAATACGTTACATGAATACAATGGCCTAATACAGGATTAGTGGCGAGACGAAAAAAGTTTTATTTGCAAATTCACGGTGCAAAGCGGGGCTTGAGGCGGCGTGTCCGGAAATTAGCATTTTGTTCCAGAAACGTAACGTGGCGGCTGACGCGACGGTGCGAGGTTGCGCGGCACGATACCGCGGGGTTTGTATTTTGAAAAAGTCAGACCTGGATAGTCAACAGTTTCAAACTATTTGCTTGGAAACTTGCACTCCTCTTGGCAAAAAGAAAATTCCCAAATTAATTCACTACTTGTGAGACCCAAATCTTATAAAGTCATGACTGTAAGCACAGTCGTATTTGTTTAGTTGCATTCAGTAAGCTTAACTTTAATGATTTCTTTGCCAAAATTATAATATTTCAGTGCGTTATTTACTTAAGAATAATTGCTTAGAATCGCTATACATATTTGGTATATGGTAATGTATTCTTAAACTTAGTGTCTCTTGAATTAATAAACTATTTAGGAGTAACTATAGAAACAGTTTGTAAGGGTATAATAATGTCCCGAAATTAATTGTTGGCGCCACATGCCAATTATATCATAGGGTATACCCTATGATATAATCGGCTGTATGTTTTATAAAACATAAGAATAGAATGTGTGTTTTATAAAACATAAGAATTCCGTTAGCCCTAAAAGTAAAATTTCGGGACATTCTTGACATTATAAAAGTCGCAAGTGAAGTAGAGGTATACTCGTATTTAGTCAATAATTCTCAGAACTATGGGATTATTTTCAAAAACTAATCCAGGTTTGACTGTGTAAACAGGCCTGATATCATGAAACACCAAAGTTGAATGGAATCCATTGCCACGTACTGATTTATTTATTACAGAGGAATCTAACTGGTACCGATCGCGTGCCTCATGGTACTCCCATCGATTTTTTTAATAGCTCTGCAATATATTATGCTGAGTAACTTTAACGATTGTCATGGAGCATTTAAAAGTTTCTTCGACGCACGGGCAAGTTTTATTGATAGTGACAGTCGAATGGAGCAATAAATCGTGGCGAACTAGGAGTTGATTATGCGAGGTCGTTACGCCCGTACTCGGATGGTGGTTAAAACTTGACGTGGTATACAGGGTGTAACTGTGAACATTTACATCCCTTTAATCATGTGTTTTATCGACCATTCTTAACAATATTTGTCCAAAGACTTTTCGAAATTCGTCTAAATTTTTTTTCGACTTCTATACAAATCAAGTCATATGACCGACTTTGCATGTAAAGTTGAAATTATTTAGGCGAATTTCCAAGAGTAATTAAACAAATGTTGTTCAGAATGCCTAGTAGAACACGTGGTTAAAGGGATATAAGTGTTTACAGATACACCCTGTATATTAATGCAATTTAAATGGGAATAATGAAATATCACGCAAAGTAGTCACAGTAATGGTTGACACACCACTCATTGTTTGATATGTTTTGTAAGTCAATAATGAACTTGAACCTATTTTGATATTTCAAAACGTTTGGATATTTCAAAATAAAACTTGGTGGCTATCCAGTATCCATTTTGCCGCTTTCAAGATGTAACATTGGGAACTGTTTCAAGTAATTTACGAAAACATTCTTCCAAAATGAGAAGTGTTTTTTTTTTCAAATGCAATATTCATCTTGAAAGACAGGGATGACAACATCAATTTGTTCCGAGTTTGGGCTGCAAACAATTAAACTACTATTATAAAGTCGGTCTTTTGGTGGGTATTAAACCTGAGAGCTAAGATAAGTTGAATTTATAACCAAAATTATCTGTACAATTTGAGATTCAATAAAAAATATATTAAAATTCCGTATCCATCTGATGTCCGATAGACAGCCCTGAAGGAATAACATAGTCACACGTTAAGATATTTTTTGAAATATTTTGTTTAACAGATATTTATGACTCTTGAAGATGCTTATATTCCTTTGGCGCTAATTGGGGCTGTTATTTTTGACTGCTCAAATAAAACACTCCTCTTGGCCCTCCAGTTTCATATAACTTTACTTCTCAAGGTTTGGGTACCACAGACAAAAGACGGGGGCGCAGCAAGCTCTACCATAGACTACGGGTGCCTGCAGCCATACTAACCATTTTTATGTCGCTTATGGTCGTGATCATCCTGACGAAGAGGTTTATGTTAACTATGGCCGGACCATCTGTCAAATGTCATCGTGTACATGATCAAATGATTTCGTGATAAACAAAAATACTTCTTAAATTCAAACAACTCGAGCATATTTGCATGTTAAAAGAGTAAAATCATTTTTTCGTTCTTTGTTCTCGTCAAATGTTCATTTATTAAATTTAATTAAAAGCAAGAAAAAATTAAGGCTTTCTACAGAATATTTCCCAGTCGATACTAAGAAAATAACACAGAAAAGAGGAAAAAATTACTTCGATTACAATGAATTTCAAAAAATCTTAAAACTATAAAAAAATTAAAAAATGTTTTCTTAGTCAACATACTGGATCATTTACCCTATTGCAGAATAACTTTTAGTACTAAAACAAAGACCATAATTATTTTTTTTGTATTTCAAGGAAAAATATTTAGAATACTAATGATTTATTAGTATTTGAGTAGAATAACGAAGACGTAGGTAACTAAATAACGATTTTGATTAATTAAGCTCTAAAAGTAAACTATATCATTATATTATATTCTCAGCAATATTTAACCTACTATTTATAAAGAGGTAAGGCTATTTATAAAGCACTTGCGCGATGTAATCGATACCCAACACCATCTATTAGTAAAATTTGGAACTAATAGCAAAATTCCCGAAGCGATATAACATTGGGCCACTATCATTAATATTTGACATCCTACTCGCATATAAAACACATCAAAATAGTTTAACTGATAGCTGGCCCACATAATGCCCATTAGATACAGTGAGGTAGTGAGGCAATCAAAGGTCCCAGAATACGACTGGCAACAGGAGGAAGAAATGTGGGCGGTATCGACACCGGTACTCTACGCCACCGGTACGCTACGCCACCGATAGTAGCATAGCTTAGTAGCAACAAAATCTAGGCTTCATACTTGAGGTAAAAAATGTGGTCATAAATAAATAAATTGAGACAACATCACATACATTGTCCTGGTCCCAAGCTAAGGTTTTCCCTTGTGCTATGGAAGCCAGAAACAACGAAGGAACCACAAACACCCAGACCCAACACAAATATCTGTTTCATCAACAAACATTTGTGTTGGTGCGGGAATCGAACCCGCGACCCTTACGTCTCAACCGGCGCTCAAACCATTGCGCTAAACGGTCATAGCCAGTCCTACTCGTATAAAAGGTTTTATTGTATTGATACATATCATTCATGCAAAATATAACCATGTCCTTTATTATAGGACCAGCTATATCCGCAACAATAGTGGAGTCACGAGTGCACTGAGACACTTCTCTTCTTCGCCCACAATTCGGTCTCCAGTTACACTCAGGCACTCGGCTGGCAAATTAAACTTCAATTTTCAGTGCAGGCGAGCAGGCGGATTACCTGATGGTAAGCAATTGCGGCCGCCCATGGACACTTGCAACACCAGTGGAGTTACAAGTGCGCTGCCAACCTTTTATCCCCTTCCCCCCCCGAGTGGGCCTCCGGTACTCTCACTCACTCGGCAAAACACAGCACAGGGGCTGCTTCACGCCGGTTTTCTGTGAGGCAGTGGTATCACTCCGGTCGAGCCGGCCCATTCATGCCGAATTCGGTCTGCCGGTTCTGGCATTCCAAATGTTGAGAATCTCACGGTGCCCCTTTAGAGGGCCCCGGGGCACTGCCACATATACCACCGATAGCTACGGCCCTGGCCAGAATACCCAATGGATAGCAACCACAATGGGTACTAACATTTTAAACGCTGTCGGGGGAGTTGACTAGAATGACAAATTGATCTTATTGACGTTTTACAAATGGCTTTTTTGAGTTTTAATTCAATAAGGCTTCACTAATGAACGTTCTTTGAAAGGACATAACGGCAAAAGGTATCGTTAATTATGTACGTGAAGGTGCGAACCTACCTCATCGTGCGAAGTGGAGGAGGTATAGCAAGAAAGCGGACCTTGGGTTCAGAAGGGACAGGTTTTAAAGCAATGTTCACTAAACATCTCATACATTGACCTGACTCTTAGTTAGCTTAGGCACTTGTGTTACAGATAACAGACAACATAGGATCACAAATATAATACTTAAATACATATAGGTACAAACACCCAGATACTGTACAAACGCAAGTATTTATCACACGAATGTTTTCCAGGGTGGGGATCGCACCTACGACCTTTGGCGTATGAGGGTCACTACCAAATGCGCCATCGGACAAGTCAAAGATTATGATAATATCTTTGAAGGGACATCGACACTGCTACTGAAGTTAGTGTTGCAAAATCAGCTGGGGATTTCAATTAAAATCTTTATTCGTCAACATATACAGTGGGAATGCAAGAAGAAGACATCCACAATGCCACAGCATATGCTATAGCCATGCCGCTGCCTTCTATCGTCGTATGGTAAGTCGAAAAATGTTTCGACGAATTTCAAAAAGATAATAATAATAATAGATCAAATATCGTTCAAAATGGTTGGTAAAACATGTAGTTCAAGGGACGTAAATGTTTACAGATACACCCTGTATGATGAAGATGGAACGACAAACGCTTGCGTGTGGTTCGATGTAAGAATTCAGCCGCAGGAAGTAATCAAACAGGTTTTCAGACCATTCCCTGCGACAAGTGCCGTAAAAATGCTTGTAATAAGAGGCCTTTAAAAGAAAAAAATGTAAAGTATCAGCCTATACTATTGTCCCACTGCAGGGCAAAGGCCTCCATCATAGAAACGTGGCTACTATGATGGATGAGACTAGCCTTAATCACCATGCTTGCCTAATGCGGATTGGTGATCACAAACCCGAGCTATGGGGGGAAAGGGGGTAAAAGGTTGGCAGCACACTGTGACTCTACTGGTGTTGCAGGCGTCTATGGGTGGCGGCAATCGCTTAACATCAGGTGATCCACCTGTTCGCCTGGCACCTATCACAAAAGAAATGTTCGTAAAATTCGAAACAAACTCTTGTCGACCCGGGATCATCCCGAGATCACGGCCTAATACTTAATCCACCAGACCAACGGGGTCTTATACAAACAGCCAAAAAATGAGGATTATGTATGACTAATATTGCCATTAAGTAAAAAGAAAGCGAGCATGACGGAGCGGTAGCGTCTCCAATCTGTGTGATGGGAAGAAAGCGCCCTGCAGTGTGTGGGAGGATCCACTTTACCAAATTGCTTTACGGAGCATCTTAGCCGCGGTTTTTTTGAACTAATGATAGATTAGCGGCTGAGGATGATTTACGAAAAAACTGGGCAAGAGTGAGCCGGGGCTGTGGGAAGAGGTTCTGGAATATCTAACCAAGTCAGCTATGGCGGCCGATCTTAACGTGTCAATCACGTTAGTGTCACAAAATATAAAGGACACAGAAAGGAGACTCAGCCTTAATTTTGAATTTAGAAGAGTTCCTTGACATATGCTAGGGTTGTTGCCCGGCATGAGTACATAAGCGCGCGGCCTCTACCACAGACCTCGACAGTTCGACAATCTTATGTCATAAGTTAGGAGTAATGTGGTCGAAAAGGCGTATTTGCCCGTTAATGCGCATGCGTGAGTACATGACATGTTTTTAGCTCTCAGTGGGTAGTCTACTTACTGTGTCCTTTATATTTTGTGTTAATGTGTTCGCAAACATGGGTCCACTCTTTATCCCTTTAGCAATATATTTCGATGGGACACCAGTGTGGTTCGAAGAAGGATTAGGCGATCAACCGTTTAACGTTCTTTCCGAGGCACAGGGGTGCGAGACCGCCAATCGACTTCATAAATTGGGAGACCACTCACAATCAGATCTTTGAGAAACCATCCAAAAAGTGCAAGTCCCCGTTATCCGCAACAAACTTTTGTCTTCTCACACAAACTTGTTCATTGGGTATTTTGTTAACTACATACCTACATTGATAACGATTAAAAACAATGAACAAAAGTTATAAATAGACGACTGAAATGTGATAAAAAGGATCCGAGCCAACCACCAAAAACTGCCTGCACATTCCTAAACTGGAAAATAATCTTTTAGTAAAAGAACAAGTGACTTATAGTCACATTCACGCAGTTTCAAAGAAACACAAGATGACGGGCGATATTTATTCAACGTTGTGATATAAAATTCCAAAAATAAGTTCCTTTTGTATTGCCCTAACTTTTCATATAAATACACCGTACAAAAATTGTCGTTTTAATACCGAAGCCAACATAATAGGTAACACAAACGCCTCTTTAGCATGTTAGATCATCAAATTAGCCGAAATAAAAATCAAGCTGCTCCATACATTAAAATTGCTTAGTGAATATTCATTTTTGTATGGAACAGCTGATTTTTATTTTGCTTATTTTGATGGATCAAAATGACTAGCATTTAACGATGTATATGAATTTAAGCTCAATCATATACCAAACAAATTGATTGATCAATTTGGAAACACATACCTACTACGAAAAGATGATAATGAAAGTAAAAATATATCTTAACGTAATCACAATACACTTCAAATTACTTTGACCTTTTCCACATTCTACCGTATTTGGGTAGTAAACAAAATGTTTCATGAAAAGGTTACGGAAGCTCAATTTGACATACATTATAGAGCTTTTTCGTCTGGCGAAGTCACAATGAATCAGACAAACGACTTGAGGAAGTCACACAAACAAGTGATAGGCGTGAAGCTCACCCTGTATTTAATGGGATACGAAGACATTTAAAATTCGGGGAAATTATAGCACAATAATACAGAATGTATCTATGGATATTTACATCCCTTTAACAACGTTTTCTACCAACCATTCTGAGCTTTATTCTGAACAACATCTACGAATTATGGAAATTCGTTGAATTTTTTTAAACATCATACAAAATGACCAAGTCACGTGACAGACTTTGTCTGAAAAGTTGATCAAATATTGGTTCAGGAATTCAGGATGGTTAATTTATTTGTTTACAACTTTATTGCACAAAACTTCGTACAATAGGCAGACTTAATGCCAAGATGCATTCTTTACTAGTCAACCTTAGCCAATGTATAAATGCTTAAGTTCCATTGTCTATGAAATACAAAACTTTTATTAAAATCTTTCGTTAGTAATCATAGTTGTGTTTTGCTTTTGTAAACTGTATATTCTTTAAGTAAACATTTATGTAAAACTTTTGATTTGTTTAGTCTACCCTACACAAAGGAAGACGGGAAAGATAAACATGATAATATTTATTTGATTCTTTAATTTCATTACAATTTTTCGGTACTAATTTAGTATACAATCTATCAAAATTGCCTTCTATCCTATCCTATCTATCATTATCTAGCATTGAAAAAAGGTGAGGTTAGTTAGAAAAAGTATTCCATAAAAAAAAGAAGGTTAATGCATTTCCACAGGTAATAAAAACCTGTCAAACTGGAATTAGACGCGCCTATAAATGAAAAAAAAATGCTATCCATCACGTGAATGGTCCATTATCAAAACCCATAATATTTGCCATACATTCCCACTACACCAAATACCACTTACGTGGAATATTTACGGTTCCATAAAACCATACAATTTCTTACAAATCGCCGAGTGAAAAGGTCGCTTTAGCCATTTTCCGGAAAATTCACATGCTTTACTTAATAACTGTATTTCGTGTGAAGCAGGGTTTACTATGCTTTAGTGATGTGATTGGCAACACTATGGCACTCGAGTCATTTTTAATTTCATTCGAATACTTACTGCTTTTATTTTAAATGCATGTTTCAAATCTTTCGAACATAGCTCGGGCTTTGTGATCACCAATCCGCATTAGGCAAGCGTGGTGAGTAAGCCAATCCCATCATAGTAGCGATGATTTGTTTTCCATGATGGAGGCCTTTGCCCTGCAGTGAGATAGTAGTATAGGCTGTATGATACTTTATCGCACTTTTAAGTCATTGATGCCCCAGACTTTGCAAAGTGGAGAACTTCTTCGCTTGTTTTGGGACGCAACTGGGACAATACGCTAAAATGATGATGATGATAATCACTTTAATATGATTTTAAAGTACCGTGACCTACCATTTAACGTGTACCGAAGTCCGAGTGAACTGCTACGGAAAATATTCGAGGGAAAAGAAATCGATAGGTACCTAATTTTTTTTCACCCGAACATTTTCCTATGTCACTTAAGTCACTCGATTAAAAGTCAAGTCAAATCGCAACACTACGCCTAAATGGGGTCCCATTTAGTATATTTGCTGGGTTGGATGTGAGTGATGGTTAGTTTGCTTTGGCTATAAGCCACCAGTGGTATTTACTCACGCTCCCTGAAGGTGGATACCGTATTTTGGTAAAAAAATAAGATCGCTTTCAGCGTAGCTACTATTTTCTGAGTAGAGAAGAAATAATGTTATTATTTACCTTGAGATCATTTCTCAACTAAGTTCTGACATAATATAAAAAAATATCGAATAGAGGATTATTATTATCAGGCTGCGTTTTCACTGAAACGGAGCGAAGTGAAATCCGCTAATAGAATTGCATAAAAACTCTGCTTCTCAACGTGTAAGCATCTTCTATTGGTGGATTTGGTGGATTTCACTTCACTCCTCTTTAGTGGAAACGCCCGCTTATACTTAATATACAAAATATTACGACGATAGCATTGAATGCTGACATTTCGCGAAATCGCCAAGTTCCGCACATTAGCCCAAATATTTACTATACTGCTAAACGTAGGCCTCCATAGATGCGGACTAACCAACCCAACCCAGTGTCAGCACCCAAATAACAACTGCCATCTTTCGCTAATCCGCTAGATGGCGTATTATAGAACTCAGGTCCATCTTCACGGTGATTTCAAAAGGCCACACCGTGATCCACGAGCTAGGAGTTTGAACATCCTTGCTCTAGATAAACAGGGGGGCAATTCTCGTGCTCTCGATATGTAAGTCGAATTAGAGATTTGTTTGGACGATTGTATGAAATCTCTAAATTAGACATCAATGGTGAGTGCACGAGAATTGCCCACCTTAGGACCTATGCTTCGTGCATTCAACATTGAAGTCAAATTAGAAATTAGTTTGGGCGATTGTATATAATCTCTGAATTCGACTTCAATGTCGAGTGCACGAAAATTGGCCACCAGTAGCGCTACCATGAGTTGATGAGTTGACAACTGACGTAACGTAAACTATTGCTCTGTATCTTTCAAATGCATCACAATGAAAGAGACAAAGCGATAGTTTTCGAAAGCGAGGACAGTATTTCAAACTCATGGTAGTGTTACTGATGAACGATGAATCTCACATGAATCTAATTGGAGTGGTTGACATGGATACGTAGCTCAGAACAACTTCCAGACCAGCATTGGACTGACAATGGATGCTGTCGTATGAGAAAAATCCGCTAGATGGAGCACTGATAGACTGAAATCCAATTTCAATCAGGCATTGGTTGTAGTGACATTTTGACAACACAATTAGATAACACCAATGATTTAAATCTTTGGATAAGACTCTATTGTAGTCATTTGATAGATGTATTTATCTTTAAGCGTATTTTGCCCTCCTAATCATAAACGCAGTATAATTTTGCTAAGTGAAATAATTCGATCGCATTGCTATGTTTTTCACTTAGCAAACATTTTTTTTATTGGACTATAGGCTAAACGCTTCCACAATCGCAGCTGATAGAAAGTGACGATGAGGTCTAGGATGACATAGAAGATGCCTTTTAAGTCTTGCTTTAAAGATCATCAGCTTTTGATTGCTTATCATCAGGCTGAGGTGGGCCATTATACTGAGCCAATATACAAGGTGAATTTTTAAACACTATCCAAATATTTAAGATCGACTCAGAATCTGTAAGGGTACAACTCTCTCCAAGAAACATTAGTCGAAATACGACAAACATTTTTGAACTTCCCATACATACTACCTATATCGATCGCGTGATCAGTCTGGTTTGTATGAAAATAAAAAAAAGACATAATTCGGGCCATGTTTCTAGGTTAAAGCAATTCACTTAAAGATTCTAAGTCGATCTTAAAAATTTTGATAGTGTTTAAAAAATCTCCTTGTATAAAAAAAAAATGTCCGGGCTAACATGCGCGCCGCGAGATATTTTGTCGACACTCGTATTGTGTCGGCGCAAGTTGCTTCTCACTCACCTGAGTGAGCGATGAGCGGGATAGAAGGATGCGCTCTCGCGAACGTGAGTCGACAAAATTTTGTTGCGGTACGCATGTTAGGCCTACAGAAGATGATAGACCTGTGTCTATCATCTGTCTGTCTGTACAGACCTCAGCAGATTCCACTCCTTAGCGGTCCGTATTATAAATTATACTCCGTTTATGATTAAGAGGGAGGTTGTCGATACATCATTAGCTTGGTCCCTAGCTTTGTAAGTGCGTGTGATGTGGGTGCGCGCGCGCATCTACTCACCAGTGCCGTTGACGCCGGAGGGGCGGATGCGCGCGTCGTACCGCCCCGGGCCCAGGATCTGGTCGAGGATCTGCTTCTCCTTCTCCCTGAAGTTTATCTTCCCGACGTTCATGCATCTGGGTAAAAAAAATTGCTATAATCGCAATAATAGGTATATTCCTAAAAAACTATCAGCCTATATACTGTCCCACTGCAGGGCAAAGGCCTCCATCATATAAATCAAGTTATCGCTACTATGATGGGATTAGGCTTAATCACCACGCTTGCCTAATGCGGATTGGTGATCACAAACCCGAGCTATGTTCGAAAAATTCGAAACATACTTTTGCTCGACCCGGGAATCGAACGCAGGACCCCGAAATCACGGCCCGGTACTTAAACCACTAGACCAACGGGGCGTTTCCTAATGATTAGGTATAATCGTAATGACTAATCATTACATAATCATTATGAATACACCTAAGTACCTAAGTGTATTCATAATGATACGTATATTCGTAATAATTACGTATAGGTATTTGTTATGATTAGGCTTGGACATGATTGGGCCGGCTCGACTGGATTGGTATAGTCGACTCCAAAAATATGTATACACTGTAGGACCTTGTCACAATACACATAAGAAAGTATACCGACTTCTATTTTCTTATAATATGTATTGTGACAAGGTTCTAAAGTGTATACATATTTTTGGAGTCGACTGTACCACAGCCTCATAGCTGACCAAGCGAAGCACGCCCTGAGCTGTGGTGTTTTGAGTGAGTACCGGAGGCCCAATCGGGGGGAAAGTGGGCTTGAAGTTGGCAGCGCACTTTTGACTCCATTGGTTGCGAATGTTTTTGGGCGGGGCAATCGCTTAGCGTCAGGTGATACGTCTGCTCGTCTGCTACCTATCACAGAAAAACACAGAAAAGCGAAGTTCAAGCGTACTACATAAACGGTAAGAGAATAATGTGTACACCTGATGGTCAGAGTCACATCTGCTCATCTCAAACACATGACAAATACAGGCCCTTGATTAATAAAATAAATATTTTAATCCGAATAGTCCGACATATGTCAGACAATGTCAATTAAACGAAAATTCTGTTTAGTAAAAATTACAAAGGATAAAAATAATCTTAGTGAAAAATTACACAAACATTTTTATGTTCAATTAATCTTTTTGAGTGACAGGTGAAAAGCGGTAATTTGTCGTGAAAATTTTTCAAATTTTTATTTAACTAGCAATGGTTATGACTTGCTTATTTAATTGTCAACAATTCTGACAGGAGCATTAGCGTCTCTCGCGAAATACTTTTAGAAAAGACACTTCGGACGGAACTGGGAACGGCACGATAGGAGATAGATCTCATCTGACGATGATGGCCAATTAAAACTAGGTAGGTATACTACTTATCTTAGCGTATTTTTTACTAGTTGACAGAAGTTACAGGGAGGAGGGCACGTTATACTACATAAGAAGTGTCTCTCGCGTAAACTATTCAATTTAGAAAAAATATATAAGTACCTGCTTATTAGAAACCTTAATATTACTTTAAAGACCCGACACGTCATTTCGGAGTTACAGTTCTAAGTATCCCCAAATATACCCAAAATTTTTTTTCTCTGTAGGTATATGTAAAAATCTTAACGCTTCACAGAATAAATCTACTTACTACGTTTCACTTAGGTATAGTATATTTGTACTTTCGTGAAAAAGTAGCTGTTACATAGAACGGACAGACAGACAGACCATTCTGAACAAAATGTTTTTTGCGATTTTAGGAAATTCTTATTTTTTTTTTCTCCCCATTCTATATTAACAACTCACTTGATCAACTTATTTGTATATGAAAAGTAGATTTTTGATGCAAATTTCCCAATGTCGTAGAACAAATCGATACCTTAAATCTCAAAGGGCGTAATCACCATTTTGGCCCAAAATGACTTTTGAATGCTATCTTACTCCATTTTTTTTTCTCTATCGATCTGTATTATCAAAGTTTTAAAATTCGCAAAAAGTGGTGATTACAGCCCACGTGTTTACCGTCGATAATGCAAGAATTTTAGTCGTAAATACCTTTAAAAAATTCATTATTAAGGTTTTCGGTCGATACACCAGTTAAAATTATAATGATGTGAAAAATACTGACTATCGAATGAGGCGTATAGGACAGATATGTGTAACAGTGGCGTTTACGACTCCGAGTTACTTTAAGAATTTAAACAAAATAAATAAAGTAAGTGGTAGTAATACTGCATAATGAATATCGCGTTTAGTCCGGTTTCTATAAATTCTAAAATAAAAACGCTCAGACATGCAATTAGCAAGTACTTTTACTACCCATACGTAAGAAGAATTACTCTAGTGTCAGTATCCTAGACGAAAATGAGGAAATACGAAAATGAGCAGAATATACCACTCATTTCCCCTCGTCGAACCGAATTGTATCGATGTCTGTGATTAAATTCTTGTTAATATAGT
The DNA here is from genome assembly GCA_014851415.1 of Cnaphalocrocis medinalis. NCBI lineage: Eukaryota > Metazoa > Arthropoda > Insecta > Lepidoptera > Crambidae > Cnaphalocrocis > Cnaphalocrocis medinalis. The sequence goes on from CM026294.1 coordinate 1,215,479, forward strand.
GAAGTTGACGTCTTTTATTTCTTTTGCCCAACAGTACTCCTATTAAAGATTGTTAATAGCACGCAAAACCTGAAACATAAACAAAGTGGCGGGAGTTTTGCTAGCGCTTAAATCTTATGTAGATCAATCCTAGCTTTAACATTTTTAAAAATAAACGTTTGTTTTACTTCTTTGCACAGTACTGGTAGAAGACTTATTAAAATTTAAGCTCTAAGTAAAAGTCCTGTCGATGCAGATATTGTTTATACTAATTTAAAAACAAAACAAAATTATAGAAATCAATAACTTTCGTTTGAATTTCAAACTAAAATGATTGCGTTTGTATATTGAAATAATAAAATCGTTTTCATTTCTGTACTTGCTATAAATTTTGTAATAATGAAACTACCCGTATTTCTCTCTTAATTTGTATCTTCCTCGAAGTGTTTTTACTTATAAAAAACCGAAAATAGCTTTTTAAAATGCATTTTCTATAAGTTAACTAGGCTGTTACACCATAGCATAGAGCAGAATAGCCTTTTTTTCAAGTCGTAAACGCCATTATACCATAACTTATTGCCAGAACAGGCCTTTTTTTTAGGTCGTAAATGCCAAGTTGTCAATATTTTTTGGCGTAATCACAAATCAGTTTGGCAACATTGGTTGTATTTTGAATACCATATAAACTGTGTTATAAAGCTCTCGATACTCGATAATTACATCCAAATTTCATTTATATGGCATTATTAGTTTTAAAAGTTATGAATTTAATTCTTAGATTTTTTTTTTGTTTCGGCTCTCCTGAAAAGTGATGATTTGGTGATTACGCCCTTTGAGATTTAAGGTATCGAAATATTGTTCAGAATGGTTTGTAGGAACGTGGTCAAAGGGATATAAATATTTACAGATAAACTCTCACTCTTTATCATGATTTGGGGAGACTGGCAAAGCGTGTTCTTATCGACCTACCTTCGAGCTCTGTCTGTATAAGTGAAACTGTCTAGCAAATCTAGATCAGTTTAAATACCATTAGAATATATCATAATCATAGCTGATCGAAATATCTGCAATTTACCGCAACTGTAAACCATTCAATAACATAAATTATACTGTACATTTCTGACATATTTTGGCACGCGCTAGATCATGCGCCGGCGCAGAAAACGAAATAATTTAAAGCACTTGGTTGAAATAACAACATTTACAATGTGTCGGCTGTGTTACCACAGCTGTTGGAGATCAAACAGCTATTGGTTTGTAACTGAGATGTTCCGTATATTATTTATTTTTAAAAGTGTTTAGAGTGTGTAATTTGTCTTTTAACATTTCATATGTTGACCAGTCTCCGTACTAATTAGCTTGAGCACATGTGTCACAGATATCAGACGACAGATGTATTACATATACGAGTATTACACCCAGACACTGAACAAACACAAGTATTTATCACACGAATGTTTGTCCAGGGTGGGGATCCACCTATCACATAAAAAAAGAATACAAACTAAGATATAGGACCATCTACCATGGACCGTCTTTTACCGTGGGAGAGCCACGCTTTGGCATGAATGGGCCGCCTCGACCGGAGTGATACTACGGCCTCGCAGAAGACCGGCGTGAAGCAGTGCCTGCACTGTGTTTCATCGAGTGAGTGAGGGCACCGGAGGCCCAATAGGGGAGAAAGAAGGTTAAAAGTTGGTAGCGCACTTGTGACTCTACTGGTGTTGCAGGTGTCTATGAGCGGCATCCATTGCTTACCATCAGGTGATCCTTCTGCTCGTCTGCCACCTATCACATTAAAAAAAATCTATAGAACTACGCGTATTTATTTGATTGTATCGAGTGCATTGGCGAGGCCCAAACGAAATGTCGTTAGAAGTCGAGTGTTCGACATAATCGATCTATTTGCCCGGCCGGACCGTAACAAGCCGCAGACGTTTGTGGGTTAACACCGTAGGGATTAGGGGGTATAATGTTTTATCTTGTTCTTGTATTGTCCCATCTAACTGATACATTCGCCCTTATTTTCTAATTGGTATAATATATTTAATTAAAGGTACATGTAGTTAATTACTCACGTATGTGACTAATTTTCTATGAAACTTAGGGTAAGGTATCCGATTTTCCGCTCCGCTGTGTTCTAACATCCAAAAAACGGATACGATTACATTTTAGAAAAATTGAAACATAGAAACACAGAAAAACTTTTATTTTGGTAGAGTTTCTCTATGGTATGGTCTAACTATCCTCATAATGTAATGCTATTATAATACGAGTAAGGAAATACTCATACAAACGGGTCTTTATCAAGTTATAGATGCTTAATATTTTTTCAATCTGCTACATTCGCTACGAACTATGCTACGAAATTTAAGTTACGTTTTCGTAGTAGGTGGTAGCTGCGCTACGGCTTGCTACGAAAAATACTGTTCTGCCTACATATTCAATACATGATGCGGTACAGCGGGAAAGATCGATATTATCACTGAACACAGTTTTATACAGCTTCGCACTGGCAGGCAATAAAATACTATCTATGTCAATGTGTGAAAATAAATAAGGATATTTATTGGTTGTCATGGAGACAGATATATTTAGTGTTTTATTTTTTAGGGTTCCAAAAGCAGGAGATTGGCGACAAGCTGCACAAGACCGAGACAAATGGCGACATCTCTTATCGGAGACCAAGACTCATTTAAGGTCGTTGAGCCATCATCGGAGTAAGTTTCATTTTGTTATTTTTCAAAAGTTGATCAGTGTGACATACAATAAAAAAAATTAAATATAACTTACTGTGTAAAATGCGTGAAGCAGAGCGTCATCAGTATTACGAAGAGGGCGCATGTCGGCCGGGTGATGTCCATCTCCTCCTGCAACAATAACTACAGTTATATACATCATAGTCATTATATATAAAGATCTAGTAAACAAAGACAAGACAAATAAAAAAAAATGTGCATATTAAAATTAATGCACTTAAAAAATCTTCGATGCGTCTTCCCGTGCTTGTTCCACTTGTCCCCACCGGTTCACAATGCTCCACTATTCCCTACCGCGTACTAATAAAATGAATAGTGGGGACAAGTGGAAAAAAGAACGCCCTAACGGAAAATAATTACACTATCTATGCTATTAGGTACCAGCCTGGTGACTGCTTTTCCAATTGAGCTACTAAAGACGTTAGTACCTAAGTCCTAGTCCTCCAAATAACTAACAGGTTAGTAAAATATCATGGGTTCCTATTCCACTTGAAGACACATCGAAGACTTTTTTATTTACTCTAGAATAGATTTCAAAGAAAATTCTATATCAAAAATAAGAGAAATATTAGGTAAATACCTACTAAGTACTTTACTTGCTACTGCTATGTAACCTATTATATTATAGATACTATAATTACTAAACAAACTACTTTATAATTATAGCATTAATGTCAGCTAATGTGCGAAACTTTCGTCTAATGTAGCAGTTTATATAATTATGTCAATAAGCATGATGGCGCCGCTCCAAGTGGGTGAGACTGTTGCACTATATTTATAATGCACGCTACGCAAAGGTTACTACGAAGCTAGTCGACTACCCGCAGTTATGGGAAATGCTGTTGCTTTTACAAGTTTTATTGCCACGGCAGACATGAACCTACTAGACAAACAAGATTTAAAGGGTAGGGAGATCGCCCGAGATTTTCAAGATTTTTTGGCTTGTCACTTTTCTAACCAAGCCAAACCAACATTTTTGTAATGATAATACCACAAAATAATTACACAAAGTAGTTAGAATCAGCCTGATTATGAATTTAGAAGAGTTCGTTGACATTTATGCTAGGGTTGTTGCCCGGCATGAGTACCTACATAAGCGCGCGGCCTCTACCACAGACCTCGACAGTTTGACAATCTTATGTCATAGGTTAGGATTAATGTGGTCGAAAAATGCGTATTTCCCCGTTAGTGCGCATGCGTGAGTACATGACACGTTTTTAGCTCTTAGTGGGCAGCCTCCTTTCTGTGTGTAATTATTTTGTGATAATACTGACTAAACTCTACTACTTAAACGAAAAAATATTGGTGAAGTTAGGTTAGAGTCAGTGATGAGAAAAAAATAATTAAGAAGTATAAGTAGGTAAGTGTCTCCGAGCTAAGTCAAGCCTTAACCTTTAAGAATGGTCCCGCAAGTAGACGGATGACGTAAGAACCAGTTTTCGTTTTATATTTATTAATTTCCAAACATTAACATCACAAGAATTTCTATGAGTTCATTTGTCTCGAACAATGAAATTCAGACAGGTCAAGGTTACAAAGTTGGTTTAATTCTATCCATGGGCAATTTGTAATAAGTACCTTTGTAGATTAAATCTTGTAGCCCCGACGATGGTTATTTGTTATAGTTAGTTTGTTAGATTTACACTTTAGGGTTCCGTAGTCAAGTAGCCATACAATTACGAACTTAATTCGGCGGTAGAAGACATCGCAGGTGCTTAAGCAATTTAGTACGAAATCAGATTAATGTATGATCAATGCGGTGTTACCAGATGAATATTTTGCGCTGTCCTCATATGGGCGGCGGCAAATGCTTACCATCAGGTGATCCGTCTGCTCGCCTGCCACCTAAATCCCCTCAACATTCAGATTTTTAAGAGAAAATCCCTGAAAAGAAGCCGTTCAAAATTTTGAATTCAATACAATATATTTATTTTAATACGGAACCTTAGTGTGCGCGTTCTTTTTGGTTTTTATGCATTTCATTTACATTCCTTTCAATATATGTTTTATATTTCTCAGCAGGTGGTTCACCGCTAATTATCCCAAAAAGGTAGCGCTGAGTAGTGCCATCTAGTTAGTTATTAATATCATTTTGAAATTATCTAACATTGTTAGATGAAGTCATAAAGAAATCCGTCCCACATCGTGGCTTTTATAACATCTCCTCCATTTTTTCCTATACCTAATAATGTCTGCCGCAAGAAAGTTAAGTTATGACCTTGAGTGCGCAGAAACCAATTTTCATAGTAAAGTTAATCTTTTTTACAAGTGCGCAAAATAACGGTCATCGCTATACTTTCGTGCCGCCAGCTATAATACTGTGTAAATCTTTTCTATCTGCATCGTGAAATACAATTTACATCATTTTTATGTTATTTATTAATACGATACGATAGTAAACTATTTCCAACTGGACACGACCAGATTGAAAATAGCTTTTCAATTGACGGTTTCGCTATTTTAAGATCATTTTGGCTGACGAGTTAATAACACACATTACGAGATGCGAAAGTAGCTCTGTCTGTCTGTCACTCTTTTACGCCAAAACTACTGAGCGAATTCGTATGATATTTGGTATACAGATGGTCTAGTCTAGACCATCTGTAATACGAAATTTCATTCAAATAAAAAAGTAGAATATGTTCTTTCTCACGGCTAGACCGAAATGGGGGTTGTAAAGGGGAGTGAAAATTATTAAATAATTAAGAATGCTACCCAAAGATACTATTCCACGCGGACAAAGTCGCGGATAACAGCTAGTTCAGAATAATTAGTAGAACACAATATGATTAAAGTGATGTACTGTACCTAAATATTTACAGATACACCCTGTTCACTATGTAGCGCGTAGGTTAATGAACTCTTCCATATGAACAAAACTTAGTGTGTCCATTTATTTTTTGCAAAATGCCTATCAGACCAGCTTTAATATAATAATCGAAACCTTACTCCTTAAAATAATACTTTAGATCTAAGATAAGCCTTTTGGAGCAATTAACTTACAATGTTGAATGAAGTTTTGTGGCTATTACACGAACTATTATGATAATTACAGGGAAAAGATTTAATCGTATTTGTATTTTTATAGACATGCAGAGGTAGTCATAGTCATATTGTTTATTGCATCATGTGGTTACAAAAGATCTTAAAATCACTCTATACCTAGTATAAAACTAAACTAATACTACTAAGTATTAGTTTAGTTTTATACCTCTGTTTTGTGTGCAATAAAAAGCATATTCATTCATTCATTCATTCACTCAGTTACTTACTTAGGTATTTAGTGCTACTGTATCTAACTATTTGTAGCCATTGTGAGATGAAAAGCTGTGTTTAAAATGTTATGTCATGATTACGAATAGTCGACAAATCACCTGGCCCTTATTTCACCATGCTGACAATGAGGGTTATACCGTGTGAAAAATCAGCTGAGATGTTGTACTTTGTTGTACTTTTATACTGTACTTTAGAAGTGGGATCTCAACTTCAACGTTATTGGTTGTTTAGTGCCATTTTGACATCTCACATCAAAACTAACCTATCACCGTGAAGATAGGCCTCAGTTTTACAGTACACCATCTAGCAGATTTTTCACCTATTATATCAATGACATAGGTAGAATTGTCAAGTGACAGATTGCTATTACTTTCAAACTTGACAATCGATGGCGCTAGGTATAGATTACATCGCGGAAGCGTTTCATCTTTTCGAAATACAATTTGGAATGGCATTTTGTTACAATTGTATGTATTATGTTATGTACTTAGGTACACAGTAGGTATTTGTGTTCCTAGTTAAACTACCTACTTCCACAGCTCAGAATATCAATGCACTAGCGGCCGCCCGCGACTTCGTACGCGTGGAGTTAATTATTGACACTTACCGTCATATTTTGGACATCCACACAATATATTTTTATAAATTGTAGCCTATGTGTTATTCTGATGTATAAGCTATATTGTGGTAAAGTTCATTCCAATCCATTCAGTAGTTTTTACGTGAAAGAGTAACAAACATCCATACAAACTTTCGCCTTTATAATAGTAGTAGGATCATTCTTACTACTTGTTGGATGCAAAAGTTGGCAACACCGGCCAAGAGAATCGGGCCATTTCATAATTCACCAGCGAACTGATCTTGGATTCAGTAAGGGTAGCCCTCCACACTCGATGAATGAAATATGGTGTTAGTTGTTGTTGGTAATGGCCGTCAGATGGTTATTAATTGATACCAATGGTACCCCGTGATACCTATCGAGACGTTAAAATCGTATGTTAGTAATACTGGTTATGCAGGGGTTCCCAACCTAGGTATTAAGTAGTCTATGCGCCTCACTCAACTTCTCAAGCTTACCTACGCTAAAATTGCGAGTATGAAATTTAGCCAGCTTTGGCTAAATTTCATAGGTACCTACGCACAATTGTTGTCTAGGCTCAATTTATTTATTTAATAGGTATTTTCAAAACTGTCCCGTTTTCCGTAACCCCCCCGTCAAAGACTATCTATCTATATTCCGAGCTCTGGTCCCGTGTAGAGCAAAAAACCCTAATATAGGTACGAAATAGTACTTGCGCGATTTAATTGACACCCAGCGCTATCTATTGGCAAAGATAGAGCTTTTAGCAAGATTAAGTTCCGAAATTAAGAGGGCCAACAACCACACTGAGTCTCTGAGATAGATACTTAGATAATATTTAGTTACTTTCTCTATACGTGCTGTCTCGTGGATAGATACTAATATTTAGTTACTTCCTTGATTCTGATAACATGAGTGCTAAAGATACAGACACAAGTTATTTGTAGTGATACTTCCTGGTATCTATTTACAGATATTTATACGAGTACTTTATGATAAATTACCTACCTAAATTAGTGTTCAAAATTAACATGGCCGTAATGACATTGCCAGCAAAACATATGAATAGGTACTTTATATTCTAGCATCCATAACAGCTCGCCCTAAACATATTCAAATAAGTAAAGTACATAGATCACGCGAAAATTTAATCACGGCCGCCATGTTGGAGGAAATGGCGGCGGAAGTAAACACATTAGCGCCGCCTGGCGGGAGCCTGGCGCAACTACGACGAGTAAACAAGCATTAGTTTGCTGGAAGATGGAGTGATTTTATGATACGCGAATAACGAACTTAGGTACATTTTGGAGCTGTAAGTTGGTTAGCTGTGAATGTGGAAGGTTCCGGATTGCGAAAAAAGGAAGGGGTGATTTTTTTTTCTTTTGCTCTCGACTCTTTCGATTTGTGTATACTAGTCATACGAGTATAACGAGATATTGAGATTACCTGGCTAACCAGTAACTACCTGCATACACTCTGTATACGTATCTGTGAACGTTACTTATACTCTGATTCATAATCATGTAAAGTTAACTGACAGGTGAAAATGACAAGTTTCTATGCATTTTGATATTTTGCATGTGTCAAATTGAGTGAGATGACACATTGACATCTGTCAGTTTACTTTACATGATTATGAATCAGAGATTCATTTAGCCCCGTCTTCTACCAATCATTCTGAACATCATTTAATTTTGTTTTATGACTTTTGAAAATTCGCATTAACAAAAAATCTACTTTTCATACAAAGTCGGTCACGTGACTTTATTCATTTTGTATGGGGATTTAAAAAAAAACGAATTTTCACAAGTCGTAGAACAAATGTTCAGAATGGTTGGTAGAAGACGTGGTTAAAGGCACGTTAAAGGGATATATTATGAATGTTGACATGTATACAGGATGTTTTGAACGAAACGAAGCAAATAAATACTTGATAAGTCATGTTCTTGGATAGCGGTAATTACTTATATCAGCAGGTGCCCCGCTTGCTGGTTTACCAGTATACTTAATAAAGGGAGAAAAATATTTTTGATTAAAAGACTTATTTTTACAACTAACTAGACAGTCTAAAATATTATAAACGAAAATATTTACAAAGAAGAATTATATATTACTTTTATGTTTTACCGTTTGTACTAGTACTATTTATACGTCGACGTTTCAAGGCCCCTGCCAACCTAAGGACCTATAACGAAACGGAATTTACGACTGAATCTTTATCTCCGTCCTTTTCACACTCGCTGTGCATATCTTTTCTTTGTACCTTTTTTATGATATAGGTGGCAGACGAGCCGGCGGATCACCTGATGGTAGGCAATTACCGCCGCCCATGGACACATGCAACACCAGTAGAGTCACAAGCGCGCTGCTAACCTTTATCCCCTTTCCCCCCCATGGGCCTCCGGTACCCTCACTCACTCGGCGAAACACAGCACAGGAGCTGCTTCACGCCGGTTTTCTGTGCATTCATTTCGGTACATTTTGGAGCTGTAAGTTGGTTAGCTGTGAATGTGGAAGGTTCCGGATTGCGAAAAAGGGAGGGGTGATTTTTTTTTCTTTTGCTCTCGACTCTTTCGATTTGTGTATGCTAGTCATACGAGTGTTGGCGACCAGCAACGCACCTCCTTTTATACCTTTATAAACTTATTGTCTATATTTCTACTATACATTTTTAAAAAGAATAAATCAGTTGCCAACAAAAAGCCTTTTACTCAAGAACAACGAGTATAACGAGATATTGAGATTACCTAGCTAACGAGTAACTACCTACATACACTCTGTATACAGAATGTATCTGTGAACGTTTATACTCTAATTCATAATCATGTAAAGTAAACTGACAGGTGAAAATGACAAGTTTCTATGCATTTTGACATTTTGCATGTGTCAAATTGAGTGATAATGTATGGGGATGACACATTGACATCTGTCAGTTTACTTTACATGATTATGAATCAGAGATTCATTTAGCCCCGTCTTCTACCAATAATTCTAAACATCATTTAATTTTGTTTTAGGATTTTTGAAAATTCGCATTAACAAAAAATCTACTTTTCATACAAAGTCGGTCACGTGACTTTATTCATTTTGTATGGGGATTTAAAAAAAAACGAATTTTCACAAGTCGTAGAACAAATGTTCAGAATGGTTGGTAGAAGACGTGGTTAAAGGCACGTTAAAGGGATATATTATGAATGTTGACATGTATACAGGATGTTTTGAACGAAACGAAGCAAATAAATACTTGATAAGTCATGTTCTTGGATAGCGGTAATTACTTATATCAGCAGGTGCCCCGCTTGCTGGTTTACCAGTATACTTAATAAAGGGAGAAAAATATTTTTGATTAAAAGACTTATTTTTACAACTAACTAGACAGTCTAAAATATTATAAACGAAAATATTTACAAAGAAGAATTATATATTACTTTTATGTTTTACCGTTTGTACTAGTACTATTTATACGTCGACGTTTCAAGGCCCCTGCCAACCTAAGGGCCTATAACGAAACGGAATTTACGACTGAATCTTTATCTCCGTCCTTTTCACACTCGCTGTGCATATCTTTTCTTTGTACCCTTTTTTATGATATAGTGGCAGACGAGCCGGCGGATCCACCTGATGGTAGGCTGATTACCGCCGCCCATGGACACCAGTGGTTTCACAAGTGCGCTGCTTACCTTTTAACCCCCCCTGTATTGTGCCTTCGGTACCCTCACGCGGCGAAACACAACGCATGCACAACGGTTTTCTGTGAGGACGTGGTATTATTCCGGTCGGAGCCGGCCCATTTATGCCGAAGCGTGGCTCTCCCACTGTTAAATACTTATATTCTTACTCGTTTTGGGACGGTTTATTTGTAGGCTCGGTGATCATTAGGCGAGCGTTCAAAAGTGTCAGCCAACACAAATCTTTTTTTCTCCCGTGTCATCAATAATCAGTCAATATATTTTTAAATCCCGGTGGGCGACTTGTGTCTGTTTTCACATCTATTTTAGAAACCACCGTGTAGGATAGAGGGCTGGCACTGTAGTATTGTGAGTAAAACAATATACCTAACTAACTATAGGTACAGTGTACTCGTAGAGATGTTTTTGTATGTAAATAGTGCAGACGAGCAGACAGATCACCTGATAGTAAGCGATTGCCGCCGCCTATAGACACCTGCAACACCAGTAGAATCACAAGAGCGCTGCCAACTTTTAACCCCCTTTCCCCCCACCTCCACCTTTGACCCCTCTTCCTTTTTCAACCGACTTCAAAAAGAATGGAAGGTTCTCAATTCGAACCTATATGTTGTTTTTTTTTGTATGTATGTCACTCAATTTCTCCGCCAATTATGAATGGATTTTTATGATTCTTTTTTGTTTGGTAGACCATCTTTCAAAGGTGTTCCCATGTAAATTTTATCAAAATTGACTTAGTTGTTTTTGAAATAATCACAAAAAGCAAAAAAAAATGGTTCAATGTCATATATTGTGGCTGTATTTCTTGAAGTTTTTTTTTTTAAAATATTATTTTATTTTGTTTTCAGTATCAGATATTTTAATTACTTACCTACATTTTGGTTACCTGCTACCTATATCAACGTCCAACGTGATGTTTTGGCGGTTTATCCCTCACGCGGGAATTATTTAGGAGATCGCTCATAAATATTCAATGCCACATTGCTAAAATTACGGTTCAATTTATTCGAGGAAACTCACATTTCAACATTTCGCAGAGAAAACTTCAATCATGATCGACGAGAGGAAATTTTTCAAATTGATTATAAGAATAAGATATATAATTTCGTTTATAAGTTTTTAGATTTATATGTAGATTAGTGGCCCGCCCTCACTTCGCTTCGGGACCGTAATTCAGAAACGAACCAATAGATGGCGCTGTGTCCAATTACATCGCGCAAGCGTTTCCTGTTTTCGGTTTACCTATATGCCCTGTCATTGTTTATTGAAGTTATCTCATTATAAATAGTATAGAAGATAGTTCGCCCTTACTCGTTTCGGAAACTTATTATTTTGTGACCTAATTTTGGTATTAGTTCCAATCTTTGCCAATTGCCAATTATTGACACTGGATTTCAATTACATCGCGCACTTGATATCCAGACAGCCTCCCTTTGTGAGGCCAATCCGGGGGGTATGAGTGTTCAAAGGTTGACAGAGCACTTGTGGGTATCCATGGGCCGCGGTGATTACTTAAATTACCATCAGGGGATCCGTTTTGTTTATCTTCCGCCAAAAAAGTTTTAATTGCCCGTAAACTCTACTTAACTTTGAGAGCTGATCAGACTTGCTGTAGTCTTTGTCATCATTTGACATAGCAAGAGATGCTATATTACATTCGTGTGGTGAACACTTGTGTTTGTTCAGTGTCTGGGTGTAATGAACTTAAGTATTATATTTTTGTTTCTTCTGTGGTCTGATATCTGTAACACAAGTACAGAGACAGGTCAAAGTATGAGATATTGTGAGAACATATTATTATTATTTGTCAATTAGGTTTCAGTTCCCGACACATTGCACACAATGTCATAAACATTTAGTACCTAATTTAATTTACTAAAATTAAACAAGCCGTAAATCAATGCAAGTGTAAATAATGTTTCTGTCCACCCCGCCCATTAGGTCTCGAGAATTGGCACCAAGACCGACGTCTTGAAAGCCTGGTGAGAGCTGATGGACGTATATCAGCTGGCGTCTAGGAAATGTTGGCTTGTAGTCTAGGCAACGAAGGTACTTTTTTATGATATAGGTGACAGACGAGCCGACGGATCACCTGATGGTAAGCGATTACCGCCGCCCATGGACACCTGCAACACCAGTTGTGTCGCAGGTGTCTCCGGTACCCTCACTCACGTAGCGAAACACAGCGCATGCACTGCTTCACGCCGGTTTTCTGAGATGACGTGGTATTACTCCGGTCGAACCGGCCCATTCATGCCGAAGCGTGACTCTCCCACTGTTACTGTCACACATCAGCTCCGATACAGTTTGCTCCTGTCAAAATGTATGAACTTGACAGATGTCAAGTTCATCTGTCATTTTGTGGATTAAAATGACAGATGTCAAGTTCATCTGTCATTTTAATCCACTGTAAATAATAAAAATCAAGATATAATATTATAGATAAAACTTTTTTTATTAGTTAGTTATTGCTTGCCGCAAAATTAAGACAGAAACAAGTGAATGTAATTAATATGCTTTCCAGAAATCGCACAAAGTGAGTTTCCGTTAAACTTTTCAAATTTCCCGGAAAACTAGCAAATATATCCTTTTTATTCGAGCCCGAAGTAAAACGTGTTAGCTGCCAGCCTTCAGGTCCCTCGAGCTGGGGCGAGTGGGCGGACGGCGCTCAAAACATACGCTTATTAAATTATAGACTAGCAGGAAAATTAGCCATCACAATGAAACACCCCTTTGCTCCGTTTTAGGATTCCGTGACCTAAAGGTAAAAACGGTTACTAAAACTGTTCCTAACCTACTTCAAACTACTTTATTAACTCAATAACTTAAACTCGACCGGAGTCATACCACGGCCTTAAACCTTTGACTGCCACATTTCTAGACACAATAGAAAACATATTGTTTGCCGGTCACCAGTGACCCCAAAGAGAGACGACCGGCGCGTGAAGCGACGACTGCGCTGTGATTCGCCGAAGTGAGTGAGGGTACCTGGAGGCCCAATTGGGGGAATGGGGATTAAAGCAGCGCACCATTGACTGCTGGTGTTGCAGGTGTCTAGGGCGGCGGTAATAGCTTATCATCAGGTGATCCGTCTGCTCGTCTGCCACCTATCACATTAAAAAAACAAAACACATGTGACAAATATATTTTCGTTAGTTACGAGACTATTTTGTTGTAGGCTCTCGGAGTTATTATAAAATATTTGGGCTTTTAGTTGTGATTATTTCAACCTTGAAGAAAAAACGTAACATCTACTTCGATTCTTCTTAATAAAGCTCTACACCAGCTTATTAAAAAAAATACGGTCAGTTCACAGGTTTCCAAAAGTTTTTTTTTAATGGCAACTGGCTATGCAGGTCCTATTCAGACCAGTATCACTGCGACCAGTTTGATCTATTGTGATCGCCGCTATGCTACAATTCAGCCCCAAACTAAACCCTACATTTTTAAGAAAGTGTATTAGTTGTTTGGGACTGAGATCCTAGCTATTATTTTATTTTTTGCAATTCAAACCCATTTCACTAATACGACAATGAACTCATTGAGACGTCGCATCGCATCGCAGCTCGTAATTTCTCCCGTAACCAAATAACAAGAATTAGCGAAATGTATAGTGTTGGACTGTCGCCAGGCTGTCTTTATACCGCTAAACAAACTGGCCACGTCACGTATCGACTACTTGTTGGACGTCTCGAAACTAGACTAGTCTAGGTTTCAACTCGTTATCAACTTTTAATTAGTTTTGCGAAGGGGTAAGATAGGGTATAGTCGTGTGGGCAAGATGGGGTAAGTAAAGTGAGTAGACGTAATATTTCTTCAAAAAGTCTGACGTATTTAATGGTTTGTAGTTTTAGATTCAAAGGTGATACAGTAAAACCTTTGAGACTAGAAAATTTAATTAGTATTTTAATTAGAAACTCACTAATTAAACGGGTTGCGTGTTAATATTAAGTGTCCACCGTCATCGAGAAATAACTGCTACATCTCCGGTGTAACACTGAGACAGTAATTGCAGTAATATTTTTTAAGTTGTACTTCTTATGACCTATTTGTGATGAGAAATGAATGCTATTTTATATAGGAGTACGACATAGTAGACAAAATCTAATATTAAAATCTACCATTTTCTCTTACCTTGGACGCAGAAGAAAGCCCGCAGCGAGAATATTTCATGGAATTGTGTATTCAAAACTTGTTCCTTAAAAGCACTAGCATATTTATGTCTACTTTTCCCTAAAGGAGGCCACTAGGTATAAATAAATATATTTATCTATAAAAGCACTAAAATGGTTATATTGTGTAGGTTATTTGAAAATTGTAGTTCTGTAAAGTTTAAACGTGTGAAAATGAGTTATTATAAATTATTTACCTAACTTATCTTATACACACATTAAAATAAATGCCTAGATTTTCTTGAAGTAGAAACTTTGTGAAATTATTATATGTTGAGCCTAGAGAACTAGAGCATCTAACCAAACCTAAAGTAAAGTAAGCTTTAAGGTACGGTTAAGGTATGGTACAAAATATTGTAATACCTGAATAAATAAATAATAGACCAATTTAATCTTAAAAAAAAATAAGTTGTTCTATATACCTATAAGCAAGTACTAACTGAAGCCAAATTCAAAGGATTTTTTTGTGCATAAAGCCCCTGGCTAATATTCTTTTAAAAGCGAGTTTAGAGATGATTTAAATTATTTAAACAAGTTCTAAAAACAACCCATAGTCTGATTAGCATCGTGCTCTTCGAAAACCATTGCATTTACCTTTTAACAAACATCCAAATCAAAAAACTAACGCATTCGTTGCACTTACTTCGGTCGGTCGCGAACAAACTTATAAATATCCGGAGCCGGTCGCCAAACGCACAGAAATAAATTGCCACGATCAAAATAACCGGAACTGCATTCCACTATAGTACTCTTTTGTCTCACTTTAAAAGTTTAAGTTCCGAAGTTACTTCGCGACACGGTGTGTCTATGTGCTTGGCGGCGCCCGATCGCGGGGGCAGCTGGGCGATAACTGAATTGGCTGTACAGTACAATGTTTCCTTTGACATATTGTGTAAAAGGTCAAGAGTAAACCGAACTTGCGCGATGGGGGTTTCGCAGGATGTGTGGTTTTGAAAAGGGAACGCGGAGTTTTTGTCGCCATTTTTAGAACAAAGGCCAATTACAAAGATGGCTACGTAAGGCTATGTACAGAACGCGAATTTTGCGCTCACTTTTATATTATAATCCTGTTTGGCGGTTCGCGTCGTGAAGAAGGCAGAAAACTGCGACGGGAGACTGTTATTAATTGGCAATGTAAGCATTAGTTCACTCGCTCTCCTGTGTTGGTCTACTTAGTAGTCAAATCACCTTTAGATGATTTTTAATAAACGTGAGGTCCTACGTAAGACAATTTGTATCTAATGGTATCTTCTTAGGATTTGTTACAATAGCGACATGTTTTTTGACGTTCTTTATAGTCCGCTGCATCTATCTAGCTGTAGCAGTGACCGTTGTAAAATAGAAGACATGCTACTAAATCGTGAAGCTTACATGCCGCGGAAATACAATGTTTTGTTTTATTGAAATGCATGTTTCTCTAGGGCCTTAGTTCGAGACGTATTTAACTGATATAATCTATTAGCTATTACAGACTTATCGGTTTGTACATGTCATTAGTTACTTTTTGACATGACATGTTCATGTTACGTGTAAAACAACCTACGCCATTGAAGTCAGACCTCGTTATTATGCGATCTGACAGGTTTTGCATAAGCGTTAGCTCCCATTGATGCGTAGAGATATTTAACGTAATTACATTACATCGTGTTCACGGTCGCAGTCAATCATGAACCCGCGCGCAACCAGCTGGATAATTTAATGTAATTATGCAGAATATCATTACGCATGGTCGACGGTCGTCGCGCGTCTGTCTGAACTTAGCCTTATCTAAAAACATGTGGGTATACACAAGTAGGTGTAGTCGTTAATGTCACTTCAAATCTATACTACTTATAAAAAGAGGATAATCGCATAACAAATCAAAAGACCAAACACTTGCGCGATGTTATCATTTCTATCTAATCGAATACCATGTAAATATTTTGCTTGGGAAAAAGTAAACTTTCCAACTATTAATTTAATGAGAAAAGTCTTGTCTATTCTCGAATTTTAAAAAACATCTAGACCGACTTAGAAGATTCTTCCACTGTAGAAAGCTGTGTTTATGCTACGGAAAAACTTCTCGTGCCTACGGGAAAATTTAAATTTAAACTGCGTAGACAACAATACGAGCTAAAAACTAGTATAAAAACTAGTCATAGGTGAGAATATTTTTCATAGTAGATATAAATAGAAATCCAACGTTTTTTTCTCTTATTTCATTCTTAACATTTCTTTTTTGTTTTTTTTCTGTGGATGTTTCAGTATGTTGTGCTAGTAATGTTGTCGTGAATGTGTTATCTAAAATTAGTACTAATTTAATTGAAAAAACTAAAGCAGGCTTATAAACTAGAGTGACTAATAAGCTTCTTCTATTAAAACAGCCTCTAATATGTATATGTATTTAAGTATTATGTTTGTTTTCCTCTTCTGTTGTCTGTAATACAAGTGCTTAAGCCACTTAGTATGGAGACAAGTCAATGTGTGATATGTTTTATGAATTTCTAATATAAGATCTTTTAGTTTATATTAAGGTAGTAAGTAATATAATTCTGGAAAAAATATTGACAGAACTAAGTTCATTGAAGTCACTACTATACAACTCAAATACAATTTTTTATACGATAATGCATTTAGCATCTGATAAATTAAAAACACGAAATATCATCAAAAATTCTAAAGATCTAAAAGTACAGCTTGCATCAAAAGTAGAAATGTATTTGACAGTTTTGGATCTTTTTCCTAGAGACAAAGAGCCAATCGCTATCAAAAGCCCCAATCTTTCATTGCTGACCATACATTGCTAAACTAGGTGCGTTCTATGCTTTTGCGCTTTCAGAGTGGCGTATTTCTCGGCGCGTATAAGCACGTATCGGCGCGTCATATTATTGGCCAAGTACACAAGTACATGGTAATAAGAGGTTTATTGTACAATAGAGGCTTGTACATATGGGACAGTGTATAGGTAAGCAGTGCCATCTATATTTTTAATCATAATTGAAAGCATCCAAAATATTCACTTTACTAGAAAATTACAATTAAATAAATGCACATCATTTACTTAATTTAGTAATTTTTAGAGGGACTTTGAATAGGAGCACTAAATAGCTCTACTTTGACTTTTAATTGCTCACCAAGTGAACTGAGTGTACTGTACGCGCCACTACGCGCCTGTAAGCGCCGAAAAAACGCAAATCTGAAAGCATCACTACTACATACCTACGCACAGGCACCCCCATCATATCTTTCGTCTTCATCGTGCTAGCCTGCTATGGTATCTCTCCCCCTGTCATGGCGCTATGCAGTTGGTGTAACTGCAAAAGAATATTCCTTTTAAAACCTTGCTCCTTGACGCTCTGAAAGGGTTAAACACTTAATAATATGAGGGGACACGTGGCTAATTTGATCATCATTTTTATTTTAATCACACTTGTCTATAGGTAGAGGTCTGGTCTTATTCTAATCTATGGAAAGGTAGAGAGCATATCTAGAGTAAGAGTATCACAGACCATAATATCTCTGATATGGAGAAATAATAATCCGTGTAGTGTACAGAGAAATCCTTGGAATTTTGACTCCGTAACCCATTTTTAGCTTTTTCGCGTTGTATTTTGGAAACTGTGCGTCCAAGTTATGTTCCTACTACTCTACAGCCTATTTTTAGCATTTTTGACTTTATCTAGTGATAATAGTAGTCAAAAATGCTAAAAATAAATGACATCACTCGACTGTCTATCGGTACACAATTTTTTGGTATAGCTTGTCCAACAATTCCTTATATAGTTACGTAAAAATAATATTTTTCGTAAAAAGACAGTTCCGTTTCGTCATTTGTATGTAAATCGAACCCTAGACCCCAAGCAAAGCGATTATATTTGAAAAAAAAACGTATATTTATTTTGGGTCACCAATTCACCATGATTTTGGGTGACCCCCATGATTGCCTAGTCACAGTACCGTGGAAAACCGAACGTATAGCATCCCTAATTTGATGACGCAAGTATGAAGCGAACACCAAATTTTGCATAACAAAAAGTCTCCATGTACACAACGTTACCTAACAAAAACAAGCTTGTATTAGCATACTCCCTCCAATTTTAGACAACCCCGAAATAACTTGCAACATTGTACCACATCTCATTTCCCGGAGGAAACAGGGGAAAATAGCATCTCATGATGACAGCATCTATTTCGCCATGCAAAACAAACCCGCAGTATCGAACAAGGTTCGGTCTAATAATAGTTCGCCGATATTCTGTTTTGGCATATTTACGAAGTTGTATTTTGATCTCAGTAAGAAAAACTACAGAACGTGAATTGCATAATCTGTAAATGGAGGTTTGTACGTTTTCTGCTGTAAAAAATATATTGTGGGGAAAATGGGAAAATTCATTGATGTCGATTCCTTATGATCAGATTTCGTGATGTAGATTTGTTGAATGTTCAGATTTTGTAGGAATAGGCCATTTTGTATTGCCTAACTCTGTTCTTATTTTTTCAAAAGGACGTGGGTTTCTTTGCCGAAAATAGATCGAGGAACTTTTAATGGCATTATTTAGTCAATATAGGACGAAAAATTTTCGACGAATTTTACAAAACTAATCTTTTTATAATGGTTGGTAGAAGACATGGTTGAAGAGATGTACTTAATTGTTTACCAATACACCCTGTACATGAACTAATAAAACCCGGAACTTGGGCTTCATATAGCTCTACTGTGTATGTACATCGTATGAAAGATTTGCACAGACCGTTAAATTAGGATTTTTATAATCCTGAGGCCCTCACAATAGGGATAAGATCCTTTTAGCAATTTTACCTCATCTTTCCTTACTTTTTAATTTAAAGAAACATTTTTTTTATTAGACTATAGACCAACGCTTGACCACAATCGCACCTGTTGGAAGTGACGATGCAGATGTGGTCTAGAATGACACGCGTTTGCCTAGATGCCTGTCCACTCTTGCCATAAAGATGGCATATAAATACAGTATGAAGTAAATACGGCCTAAGTTTTAACTATGTTTCTCCCATATCGACACCATACCATTCGTACAGCCTCCATCAAAACAAACTCATATTATATTCGGTGCTAACTGAATGTAGGTCAGTCGATACGAGTAGTGCGAGTACGGCTAATGGCTCTCTCAGAGGCCGATGGGATGAATATCACTGATGTTATTACATTAATTAATAGAGAAATTGATACGTAGAGAAACGACGGTACAGTGTCCTAGGGAACTGTCGCTCGCAATAAAATACGACTTGATTCTTATGCCTATTCATTAGGATTGATATTTGAATGGAACTTCCGGAAAATATGCAAAATTTTTTTTTGTTAATACTAACCTAACCTAACCAATTTTCGAAAATTAAGGTAAATAATTAGGTTAGGTTCTAACCTAACCTATTTTCGAAAATTTAAGCTAAACAATTCATTTTAACTGCGGTTTCGTTATTTTTCGAAGGAAATTTACCAACCTTCGATTCGAATTAATTTACGATGACTTAAATGATCATACAGATGATCGATCGATGATATCGAGGCTCGATTCGAACAACTTTTAACGTTATCCTTCTATAGAAAAATATAATTCGACTGTCACATTTTACTTAATTCGCTAAATCTTACTTAGCCAATTGGTGATGGGCCAGCGTTATTCCACGAAATTAAGTTCTGGTACAAAAGTTAGTGGGTAAAGCAGCCGATACTGAGAAAAACGTATATTTTCGTACTTAAAGGCAGGTTACTACCTGCTCTAAGAGTACCTGCTAAGATAGAGACTTTGTTTGTGCTTTTGTATGTGTATTATTAGCAAAACTAATTTTGACTATTAAAATTCAGTACGGTACGGTACCACGCCCCTATGCCAGTGAAATATCCGCCTAAAAGACTCAAAGCAATCATTTTAGACGAACTCTTTACCCCTCTCGTAAAGCTTATAGCAGCTACGTTTTACTTACCGTTATGGGCAAGAGCTTCAATGAAATATTCAGTGGTGTATATTATTGATGGGCGGAGCCCTGGACATGACGGATAACGGTTCAACTTTGTCAGTAATGGAGGAGAAGGCTTCGTGATGGACCGTAAAAGCTACGGTCAGTGTTGGACCAAATACGATCTTATTTTTATTTAACCAATTTTTTTTTTGAAGCCAAATGCCAGAGGAAAATTTTAGATCGTTTACAGAACCAAGCCACTCAAATGAGCGCAATTTACGTGGCAACCATTCCGCTTTTTAACGTGTCTAATCAGGGTACCAATTCTCTTGCACTTGATTGAAATCGAATCGGAATTTTGTATGGACGAATGTGTGAAAGTCTCTAAATTCGACTTCAATGTCGAGTACACGAGAATTGGCCCCCTGTCTTGAAACATATATCTACATCAGAATTTACGGTCGCAAGACCATCTCCTCATCTTGATCTTGCGTGTGGCAACACACAGGCTTTACTCCGACAACCCCGAGGGAAATTTCAACTTGTACTCAATTTTACAAGTTGTCTCGGGTTCTTGAAGGTAACTTATTAATATCGTGTACCGTTATGACGCGCCATTTTGGGAAAACTTTTCATTCATTGACTGGATTGCCGAAACTGCTGGTATTCATTATTAAAAAATATATATATATCGTTACGACGGGTGGGTTGCTACTACGACGTAGCAACTTCGTAGCATTCGTAACTGATGACAATCTTTGATTTAATTGTTGACCATGATAAAAACAAGATTCAGATGTTATGGGAATCTCCGCGGGCGTTACGACGGGTGGGTTGCTACTACGACGTAGCAACTTCGTAGCATTCGTAACTGATGACAATCTTTGATTTAATTGTTGACCATGATAGACAAGATTCAGATGTTATGGGAATCTCCGGGGTCGTTACGACGGGTGGGTTGCTACTACGACGTAGCAACTTCGTAGCATTCGTAACTGATGACAATCTTTGATTTAATTGTTGACCATGATAAAAACAAGATTCAGATGTTATGGGAATCTCCGGGGTCGTTACGACGGGTGGGTTGCTACTACGACGTAGCAACTTCGTAGCATTCGTAACTGATGACAATCTCTGATTTAATTGTTGACCATGATAAAAACAAGATTCAGATGTTATGGGAATCTCCGGGTAATTAGTGTTTTAAATGAAATAAACATAATTACTCAATTCATCTAATTTATTATTTACAATTGACAAAAGCGTCTTTGAAGGGCTCGCTACGATAGGCTGGACGCTACGACCGTAGCCGCTTCGTAGCATGATATCATTCTTTGATTTAATTTTTGACCATGATTGACAAATGATAAACAAGTCTCAAAATCAAAAGTCTTAAATGTGGGCAAGACTATTAAAAGCTAAAATCCTGTAGCAATCCATGTTATGCTCTGTAATGTTTAATATGTCCTGACACATAATGTAAATAAAGATCTTTATCATTGAAAAATTAGGTAACTCTATGAGGGCGTTTTAATAAGTGGGTCACTACAACCATAGTCATTTTGTAGCATTCATGCGTCATGACAATATTTGATTTAATTGTTGACCATAATAATGGGCAAGACTTAGATATCAGGGGATTCTCTCAGGGCGTTACGATGGGTGATCTGCTACGTCCGTAGTCACTCGTAGCATTCGTAACTGATGACAATCTTTGATTTAATTGTCGACCATGATAATAGACAATATTCAGATAGTAGGGGAATCTCCGGGGTCGTTACGACGGTTGGGTTGCTACTACGACGTAGCTACTTCGTAGCATTCGTAGCTTATGATGACAGATAAACGAGGGGTTGTAGGTTTGAATCCGAGCATTACCTATGGGTTATGTTCGTAACCTGCTTACGTTGAAAGACGTAATTCTGAGTCCCCGCCTGGAGAAATTTTAGTGAAGAAAGAACGAAGTTATAATTTCCAAAAATTAATTTCTTTCGTGTAACATCCAATCTGCAGAAATCGGTCCAAAATACAGGACTGAGTCTAATCTCATAAATTAAGATTAGTCCAAAATGAAGGACTGTGTTTAATCTCATACTCAAATTAAGATATTTTGGGAATATTGTTGATATAATCATGGTCAAGTCTTAGAAGAGATCAATCAGATATTCTTAAACCACTTACGATGAATCTCAATGGAAGGTAATGAGAGCAATCAACATTCAAAAGACGTAGGTATCTAAAATTAACCACGTATTCACTGTTAGAAGTCATTTGGAACCAAGACAAATGTTTGTAACACTAAAATATGTGACCAAATCTGTATAAGATAGTCTTATTCAATTTATTTGATATCAATCACAAAGTTTCGCGAAAGTCGATAACGGTGACGGATGGCAAGATGGGCGGTGACATTTGCACAACATCTGCTCAAATGTAAAAATAATTGCACTCAAGTTTCCTAAATTCTCTGTAATGTGGCCTAGAACATAGAGTCTAAACTGATATTGTTTAAACACTTTTTAAGATCATGATCAGGGACAAAAGAAATATCACTTTTACAGTTTTTTTTAATACACAATTTTAAGATAATAAGATGTGTTCTCACGTGTTACTTTAAGGGGTAATAAAGTTGATGATTGCAATCATCGATTCAAGATCATTGCATACAGGATTTTCAATGATAATCTTATCAGATAACGCGTCTTAAATTATAACAAGCACATACCTCAGCAAGCTCCCATCTCCAGCCCCTGCTCCTCCCAACCTCCGTAACTTTCAAAAGGCTAGTAAAAAAAGGTTTTTTTAAAAAAATGATCAAAAAGTGATGTTGGTGCGGCGGGTCGCGCGTTACTGAGCCCCCGGGAGGGGAGCGGCGGTATCGATCGGGAGAGCGCGCAGCCTCCCTGGTCCGGCCGGGATGCGGGACGCAGGTGGGAACGAGGAGGTGGATGCGATACATTGCTGGCTCCAGAGTAAACAAAGATTCTCTGATACAGGTGCTTATTCTAGCTACAGACTAGAGAGTGTCAACGCCTAAGTTGTTATGGTTATTGTTGAAACGAACAAACAAATTGACTTGATTTGATTTGATTGGGAAGGCAGCTAGTTGCTCAACAAATGAAAATTTAAGGAAACAGTTCAATTCTTTCACAGAACAGATATTCTTACTTATTTATATTTTGAAAAAAAAATTGTCCCAAACCAATCACACCACATATCTATTGGGACTAGATATGTGGTGTAACTATAGCAATTTCTGTACTATAAAAAAATAAATATCTAGTCACTGGTACATTCTCAAACTAAGGTTTTACCTTGTAGTTACTATGAATTCTAGTTGGCCATATGATAGCTGGGGGCGTTTCCCAGCCCACTCAAAACAATAATAAAAAAAGACTTCCTTAAATCACCATTTCCCAATTTAAACTTTGATTTCTTTGCACATTTTTGCCTAGTTACTAAGCAGCAATGTACCTCGCTCTGCGGGCGCCGGTCGCTAGTGCACGCCCGCTGCTTCGCTCGCACCTGGAGACTTCAATACCGCCACTTACCGTACGATTGTCCGCTGCCTGCTGCTTCCCCCAGCACCACTTACCTATGGTTTCATAGGTATATGTAGTTAGTATCTAAGAAACAATCAGTAAACCTAACTTCAAGGGAGTAAACCTAACTTCAAGGGAGTATTGCTGCTTTTCTCACCATCTCTTGCGCCTCATAACCTCATCACTTAATATGAATATATTTATTTACTAGTAGCTCGCTCCCATTTTGTTTTGAGACATTTTTTCCGATTTGTGCAAAGGATGGCGCTGGCCGTCCATAAAATCGCGCAAGTGTTTTGTTTTTCGGTTTCCCTATTTCGTCACTGTTCATAGAATTTGCGTCTTTAAATAGTTTAGATAGGATTGCCAACATAGAATACAGTGGTAGTGATCACTAGGAGCCTTTTGGTTAAAGGTGAGGGTGTTGAGCAGGCCCGTTGAGGAGGGACGGGTTCACAGACTATCCCTCCACCAGCCCATGGTCCTTCCTACCACCTCCGCAAATCGCAAACCTAACACAAAAAGAAATGGAGTGTAGGACAACGTGGCCGTCGTCGAAAGCGGCTGAGCACAACGATCAGTTACGTACGCAGCACAGAGTACCTTAGCCTTACCATGAGTTTGAAATACTATCCTCGCTATCGAAAACTATCGCTTTGTCTCTTTTAATTTGTGAAGAGACAGAGCAATAGTTTACGTTATGTCAATTTTAGATGTCAACTCATGGTAGCGCTACCTTTTAGGTACGTAGGCTATATAGGGTGTATCTGTGAAGATTTACATCCCTCAACCACATCACACAACACATCATAAACTATGGTGAGTTGAGTCTGAGTGTTTGTGGTTCCTTCGTTGTTTCTGGTTTCCATAGCACAAAACCTTAGTTTGGGACCAAAATAATGTAGGTATGTGATGTTTTCTCAATTTATTTATTTAATGCTACGGTGACATATTTGAAGAATCCTATCACTTATAATGAAAATCCTTGAGCGCTGTACGTTTATTTATATTTTTAGATCACAAAATCATTTCTATAGATTGAAGTGAAGTAAGCACAGAAATATTCGCGGAACTTCTTAATTTGGTAACTTTCGGGCAATTTATCTTTTGATAAGCAACTTTTGTGTTGGTTGTGAATAGGCTTTTGATGTTAAGAGCTAATTTTGTATAGCGAACTCTTCAGAAGTAAGCGGTATCGCGAAGTTATCGTATTCTATTGAGAGAAGCCTTAAGACTTTATGAAACTATGACTAATAATATCCTCTTGCTGGTATAACGCAAGACCTTTTTTACACGCTAATGTAATAGTGGACAAGTGTGTGTGCAAACACGAGTGCACTCACTATGTCCTTATCCTTATTTTAAAGTGAAAGTAGCAAAGTTTCTTACACGTTTCAGTACGGAAATTGCGCCTAAAGTTTTCCAACTATATCTAACTATTACCTTACTATTTATTACTCGAATCTAACTTTTCCATTAAAAATTTCAAGCTCCATTAAAAAGACAACGAACAAACTGAAACTAAAAAGCTACAACATTAACGCCAGCTAAGCATTACCACCATTATAAAACCAATGCGGCATAACCCGGATATGACGCGAACATTCCGGAAGTTTCCGCCTCGAATGGAGTTATTCCTGCTAAGTCCCGGACGATGCCCGGGATCAATTCACCGGGCGCTGTAGATGTTATAATTGATGATAGCGCCTATTGAATAATTCACTGTATTTTTCAAATCAAATCAAATTAGTACATACATCTAAGTGCTGAGTCTAGTTTTACAATAGTTTAGTATCGCTATAACCTGCCATTTCGGCGTACAAGAAATTCATCACTTTATAGTATTCTTAATTAAAATAATTAACATTTTTTTGTGCGGGACAAGCCATGCTTCGGCATGAATCGCTGAAGGAGTGATTACATCACGGCCTTACAGAAGATAGGCGTGAAGCAGCGCCTGCGCTGTGTTTCGTCGAGTGATTGAGGGTAGGAGGCCTAATTCGAGGGGGACTCTACTGGTGTTGCAGGTGTCATCTCATACCATCAGGTGATCCGTCTGCAGTTTGCCTCCTATCACCTACTATAAAAAAAGGTTTTTTTTTTAGAAAGGAAGGTGAAAAGTAAGGGTACTAGTACGCCCATAGACACGACCAGTAATTTTTGTACACCCTTACCCGGATATGACGCGAACATTCTGGAAGCTCCCGCCTCGAGTGGAGTTATTCCCTGCTAAGTCCCGGACGATGCCCGGAACATTACACCGGGCGCTGCAGATGAATACTGATCGCTGCAGATGTTATAATTAATGATAGCGCCCATTGAATAAACCGCTATAGTTTTTTTATAGGAGAGGAAGGCAGACGAGCAAGGGGGTCGCCTGATGGTATTGTTTCCAACAATTCCAACCGTACAGTTAGACTTTTGTAGCTCTAATGATTTTTTTTTATACTAGAGGTGACAAACGAGCAAGCGGGTCACCTGCTGGTAAGTAATCACCGCTGCCCATGAACATCTGCGAGATCAGAGAGGTCGCTGATGCGTTGCCGGCCTTTTAAGAAGGAGTACGCTCGTTTCTTGAAGGTCCCTAAGTCATAGCCGTCAAGAAATACTGCCGCAGCTAAACTATTCCACAAGACTGAGGTTCGCGGGAGAAAATTCCTCGAAAAAGTTTTATTTCAAGTGTTATTTTATTGTGAAACAGGCCCTAGTTTAATGTTATATTTTATTTGAATCTGTTGGAGAGAGGCCAACGAGCTATCGAGTCACCTGAGGCCTATTATGTATCTAGGACTAAGTTTAATGTAATATTTTATCTGTCTCGGTTGCCTCTTGGAGAGAAGCCAACGAGCTATCGAGTCACCTGAGGCCTATTGCCTATGTATATAGGACATATAGTAATAAAACCTTTATTCAATGTTTTAGAAAACTGAGGTAGAAGAAACTCGTCATTTTACCTGCTTTTAGGGGTCCGTAGCCAAAGCCAAAGTGAAATATAAGTACTTTTATTTGCGTAGGCTCGTACACAGCACTTACAAATCATCATACATTAAAAAAATATTTATAGCTCATCTTCATCATCATTTCAGCCAATAGACGTCCACTGCTGGACATGCCTCCCACAAAGTTCTCCACACAGATCAGTCCTGTTCCACCCGCATCCAAAGGACTCCCGCGACTTTCACTAGATGACGGGAGGCCTGCCACGGCTGCGGCCTCCTGCACGCGGGGTTCACTCAAGGACCACCGTAACGGCCTTCTGTTCTCCTCGCAATGTGCCCTGCATTGCCACTTGAGCCACGCAATTCTTTGGGCTATGTCCGTGACCTTAGATCTCCTGCGGATCTTTATTTCTGACACTATCACGCAAGGAGATTCCGAGCATAGCTCTCTCCAATGCATGTACGTACATATAGCTGTTTATTTTAAAATAAGTAAAAATGGTAAATAACCCTTGGCTTATAGATTCGTAATTTCTCAAATATGAAAATAAATGTTACTAGCTGCTACGGAACCCGGTTACAGCAGTGACGAGCAAAAAAATCTTGAAATTCTCGGGCGAGTTTGGCCCTAATCTATTAAAAAGGGATTATTTTATTAAGAGGGCGAATACAGCATCCTACGACGCAGTAATCAATCTATCAACATAGTTTATAGCATTCCGCCAAACTGAGACAAGTATTTGATAATGATTGTCACGTAATTTGGCGCAGTTAGCGAAGTTTGCGAAATTTCCGAAGTTAGCGAAGTTCGCGGGGTCGGCGGAGTTAGCGAAGTCG
This sequence comes from Cnaphalocrocis medinalis, assembly GCA_014851415.1. Taxonomy (NCBI): domain Eukaryota; kingdom Metazoa; phylum Arthropoda; class Insecta; order Lepidoptera; family Crambidae; genus Cnaphalocrocis; species Cnaphalocrocis medinalis. Next base: position 1,243,168 of record CM026294.1, read on the forward strand.
GCTACAATGGCGGCGGTCCGGCGCAGATTCCGACGATACAACTTCTGTTATAGTGATAGAGCCATCATTTTTCCGTTAATTGAAAAACTTTCCGATGCCTCTGGTGGCTGTACGTTCAGGATAATAAGGGACTGATAAACTATTAATCATTTATTAAACAATAGTGGCCCGCCCTCACTTTGTTTCGGGACCCAGGTTCTTTCTGTAGTAGTTCCAAACTGTACCCAAAAGATGGCGCTGGGTGTCGATTGCATCACGCCAGTATTTCGTGTTTTCGGTTTACATATAAGGCTTGTCGTTGTCTTTAGAAATTGCTTCTTTATAAATAGAAGATAAAATCGGCCAAGTGTCAATCGGATTTGTGCAGGAAGGGTTTTGTTTATCACACGAATGTTTGTCTAGGATGGACATGACCTACCACCTAATGGTCCTTCCCGCCTTCTTGGAATACGGACCGAATCGTAGGAGACGCCATCGGTACTTGCGGTCTAGGAGGGGGGAATGAAACTGCTTTGCTACACAGAGGCATAGCGAAATAAGACAGCAGACTACACTAAAGGCCTTTCACAATTTAAAGATAAAGGATCATGTAGCTATTCAACATATAAATTATTTTGAGGATAAAAGTTGCGATGTCTGTCTATCAAACTTATGGACGCAAAGTGGGATATAACTCTATATGACAGCCGTGACACGCAACAACATTATATTTTATGGTAGCAATAAGCAACTTAAATAGCGTATGTACAACTCCATATATTGTAAAACAGGCCCTTAGACTTGCAATAACGAAACGGGACATTTCGAGAAAAGTCTGTGGCGTGAATTTTTCCTCCATTTCCCATGTATCCGGAGCGCCTGGCCACCGGAGCGTCACGCGGGGCCTCTAGCGTAGGGACGTAGGGATGTGTCGAGATCACAAATATACCAGATATTATTAAATACGGCTAATCCAATGCCAAATCGAGTAATCTGACAAAGAACCATGAGCATACTCACGCAAACTCTCTCTCTCTCTCTCTCTATCATAGAAATCGAGTCATTGCAGTAGCGATAATGTAGTAGGAATTAGGCTTGATCACCACGCTTGCCTGATGCGGATTGGTGATCACAAATACGACAGATATTCGAACAATTCGAAACATACTTTTTGCTAGGGCCCTGAGATCACGACGCGTTATTTAAACCACTAAACCAACGGGGTGGGGCGGACCACCCTGTAGTGCCCATCTCTATTGAAAAAATCTAGGCAAACGCGTGTCATTCTAGACCTCATCGTCACTTTCCATCAGGTGCAATTGTCGTCAAGCGTTGGCCTGTGTCTAATAAAAGAAATCAAAGTAGGTGCGCTGCGCGCTGACTCCATACAGCGCCTGTGTGCGAAACCCATGAAGCGCCCATTTTCCTTCGTGTAGTGCATGTTACCAGTCCGTTCGGGAGACAAAAATATCTGAAAACATATTATAGTACTCGACTATTCGAGTTAACTTTGGAAGTGAATTTCTTTGTAGTTTGATAAGACCGTTTAGGAGCCAATGGTAATGGTGAGTCAGTCAGTCAAGTTGAACTCGAGTGTCAGTCGTGTTGTCCCGAGTGGAACATCTCTACCGCTGAAGGCAGCTCCGTCGATAGCGACAACTTTGACACTGAAGGCATTTGCGGTGACGTGTGTTCGTGGCCCAACTCATACGACCGAGCGGGAATAGAAAATAAATAAATAAATTTAGATAACATCACATACATTGTTCTGGTCCCAAACTAAAGTTTTTCCTTGTGCTTACTGTGGAAACCAGAAACAATGAAGAAAATACACTTTCCCCCACTGTTCGCCATTTCACTTGTGTCTTCGGCTAAACGCATCTAGTCTCTACCAACGGATTTTCGCAGATCGTCACTCCATCTAGTCGGAGGCCATCCTACACTACGCTTTCCGAGATACGGTCTCCACTCCAGAACTTTTCTACCCTATCGGTTCTCAGTTCTTCGGCAGATATGGCCAGCCCATTGTCGCTTCAGCATGCTGATTCCATACACTATGTCGGTCGCTTTAGCTCAGCTTTCAGTTGCTTCATTGTTATTACCAGACTCCTCAAATCCTTAATCATGGTCTCAACTCTTAGCGTACCCCAGGCTCAGCAGGCAGGCAAATAAAAACTAACTGGGTATTACACGAAAAAGAGACATATAGTTTTTTCAAGATGTTATATTTTTGAGACGACTAATAATTCAAGATGGTTTTTTAATAGATTTTATACCTTACACCATCGCCTCAGACCACACGCGCCCCAGTTGTCAGCCAGTGTCGAAACGCTGTCGTGTTCTGATGCCTCCCCCCCTCCCCCCTTGCACACCCTGCCTGCACCCCGATATAAAAATACACCGAGCAAACTTCCTCCAGACCTACAGCTATCTACGCCCGGAGTGATCGGGACACGACAAGCAAAGATTTTAATCTGCAGCCAATAGTAAATGCCGCCGTAAGATTGAAACACTGTGATTGTAATGTATCTTGCGAGATTGCCAACCTATCTGTGAATTGGAAGTAGGTATCATAATATTGGTAGTAGGTAACATTCCTTGCCAGACAATTCACAACGAAAATTATATTAATACTTTATATAAACGGGTCTAAACGGGAGGATATTTAAATATATTATGTACATTATGACACTTATAGGTACTCGTACTGCTTGACGTTTCGACTGCGTTACAACAGCCGTGGTCACAAGTCCGCTTGTCGCGTTTAGTCTCGTTTATATAAAGTATATTTTGTACTCATAAATAATGCAACGCGATGCTTTATAAAAAAATATATTATTCAAGTGTAACTATATCAAGTAGGTATGTTGTTTTAAAACATAATGCATGCTTTAAGCCTTTTTCCATCAGAAATGTAAGGAATAATATTAGTTCAGACGCTAATATTATTCTGACGTCACGATCCCAACCGATAAATCCTATCCTAACCTAATCCACAATGTCTCTGCGAGCTGCGACCGCGTGTCACAAAACCTCCCCACTTAAAACGTAGCTAATCTCCAATCTACATTTTAATAAAAATCCTTTCCTATTCCCACCAACCCCCATTTAAATTCCGGGGCTCGAACCCGGATAAGTCACGGGAGGTAATTAGAAAACGCGCCAGGAATTGCGAGGAGGGTGATGACGTAACGTCCGCTCTGGGATTACTAATGTCGATTTGACGATTTGAGCTCTTATTTCAAAGCGGTTTCAAAACGGAATTGTGTTTCAAAAATTTTACGTTAGGTACGTTTTTGAGTTTTCAATCATTCAGATTTGTTTTGATGGAAAGAGAGATAATCGAGCCACCAGGTTACCAGATAGTATCACTTTATTCGCCATATTCTTAATTTGTGACGTAATCTGAAGATTGTCTGGGAGAGATCACTCCCATCGATTAGAATGCCTAAATTTAGCATTGGATCTCTAGATTTTAAGTTTTACTTATAAGTATGTTGTACAATAAAAAGTGAAGGAAGATTTTTTATTTTATTTGATCTTAGGTAGCAGACGAGGAGACGGGTCATCTAATGGCGATGATTATGGATCTTATCTATGTAAGGACGGCGTAGCAGCTAATAAGATTGAGCACCCAAACGCGGCATATATCGGGTTCGATATCCGATTCTAGGTATGGAACCAGGTCCGTCTATCGTCATCACCCTTTTTATCGTACAAATAACTCTAAGTTCTTGTAACTCTACGCGAAGCTTAACCACTTTGTGTCTTAAAATAGTGAAATGTAGGTTGTAGCTACACAAATATCTCCGTTGATCGAGAATTCTGAACGAACGTCCAAGGATGTCATAACAGAACTTTCTACTCCGCAGTTCATAGGTCAAAGGTACCACTATTAGCGGAGTCACACACAATAGAACTGCAAGTGTCAGAAATAGGATGCCTCGAGTCGCTTCCGACCTGTGCCGCCACTTCGCCAGGTTTAGTTAGTTATAAGATATTTGTTTGTCTTAGGACAGAAACTGCATGAACCCTTTGGATAGGGGGCGTTCACATAACAAAGTTTTCCGATTTTAATCAATATTCCACATCGGCACATTACTTATACCTACTTGCTATAGGGAGATTTTTTATGAGTAGGAAGAAATTATGTACCTCCGAAGTACTTACATTGAAACTATTCTGTGAAAAAATATAGGTATTTTTCAAAAGTAATGTATTTACCGCTAGTAAGATACCTAAACTGAGTTTAGATTTCTAAACGTAGCTGAGCTTGTTTAAACCATTCACCAAATAGAAAAGAAAGACAGAAAATAATAGGTAAGTACATTGCAGCAGTGGGATCCGTATCCGTAATAGATTCAAATGAATAAAGATGGAACACCAACAGCTTCTAGCCCCATTCTATTAGAAAGCGCCTGCATATAAAATATAGCAACAATTCACACCGGCTCCATATTGGAGCCGCGGTATTGCTCATATAATAAAAGCAGGCGCTCATCAAAACGTGAGTGGATTTTCAAACATTGAAAAGGGGTTATTGAAGACCTATCTTCCTTGGCCACAATGGCGCTCTCCCTGAATGTAGATCAGGAGCACAAAAGGCAGGATGAAGCTCGTTGCTTCGAACTTAAGAGGTTTTGTTATTTTTGTAAAGGTGGGTCTGCGTTTGGTGAAGGGTAATTTCAAGTAAAGTGTTGAATTGAGTATACGTAATACTTCGGTAAAGTATATTGCGTATTGTATTATATTTAAGATTCAACGAGAGGCACTTTCTTTGAGACTTAAGTACTATGAGTAGGTATAATGAATGCTTCCTTTGTAGAGTTCAGCCGCGCGTAACAGACGTATACGAGAGCAAGTTGTAACCCAAGTCTTATAATTGCTTAATATTGTGCCTCTCTGGTTGAAGCGTGCTTGTACGTCTCTCCTTTGGCTCGAAGCTCGTGATATATTTCGCTGCGATATTCCGAAACCTAAAGGGGAAAAACATTCCCATAGACTTAGGATGCTGGCCTGCTAATTCTATGTTTTCCCGACCACTATATAATGTTCAACTTACTGAACATCTTTAAGGCAAGTCATTTTCCATCAGGTGCGATTGTGGTCACGCGTTGGCTTATAGTACAAAAAAAACTAAGTAAATGAATTATGATTACATAATAAATAATAAATAAATAAATTTCTTTATTGGCAAAATTTTAGGGCAATTTACATAAATTCAGTGAATTATGCACTAGGCTCGCAGGCCTGTGTCGCAGAAGTCGATGAGTGAGCTATATCTATTGCAATTGCATCGGGTTATTCATAATGCTCCAGTTCTTTTAATGCCAAAACGAATACATAACAAGTTAAAATTAAAAATAATATAAATTAATGAAAAACAATGGATAAAAATTTGCGAAAGAGGAACAAAAGAAACAAAACTTATGGGTGTAGTTAGTAAGTGGCTAAACACACTAATGTGTGTGTCTTGTGTGTGTGTATTCGTGCGTGTGTGTTCTGTGTATGTGTGTGTCTTGTGTGTTTGTTTTGTGTACATAGGTATTAAGAGCGATGGTTGATCATGTACTTTTGCTGTTGACTGTATCTGGGAATCACCATATTTATCTTATACTGAGAACACAATTAGGGCTACAAGGCGTCCGGATGAAGCCGGACAGGTTAGGCTATTTGGTTGTGTATCCAGCCAATTATACCGAGTGTCGGTCAACGGCCTGTCCGGATATTGTTTTGTGCAGGGAGACTACGATAAGCGTATAGATAGAATAAAGGTTTATTACGGGTAGGCCGCGGTACGTGAGTTTAGCGCTCGGCGTAAGTAGTAGGGATGTTTGCGTACTTGTAAAATACATGTAAATAGTTTACTTTACCTAAATACTAAAATTTATTTCTGCACACTCAAGGTCACCAAAAAACTTATTTGCTGCGACCTATACCCGTCGTAGACGATACGACTACCCGCTCGGGGACCCGTCGGCTTTTCATCATTTTACCCAAATGTCCGGCTAAGCTGCCTAAATGGGCTGGCTTTTCGTTCATAAGACCTGGAAACCCTACGATGATGACCACGCGCACTTTAGCAACAGTAGCCTTACCATGAGTTTGAAATACTATCCTCGCTATCGAAAACTATCGCTTTGTCTCTTTCATTGTGATGCATTTGAAAGAGACATAGCAATAGTTTACGTTATGTCAGTTTTAGATGTCAACTCATGGTAGCGCTACTGTATACCGACTGTGAGAAGACACCTATAGATGCCACACAAGGAAAAATAAAATAATATCGAATGTGTCATGCATAAGTCTGTAAAACCATCCATTGGGCAACAAGTTAGGCAACCACTTCTTAAAAACGTTTCAAAACGCAAATCCGGGAGCTGAGCAACAATGTAAGGTGGCTAAAAAGGAAAAAACCATACCGCTTTATTTTTGGAGGTTAGTCCTTTGTTTCGTTTTGAGGTCGCAGTCTCTTTTAGTAATTTACGAAGCTGTAGTTAATTATAGTGGGTCTACAACAAAACCATTTTATCTACTTCCATACTTAATATTATACTTAAATGGGAAAATGTGTATGTCCTGTCTGTGTCCCCTGTCTGTATGTTTGTCTTTCAAGGCAAAACGGACGAAATGACGTGATTTTTTATGTGGAGATAGTTGAAAGGATGGAAAGTAACATAGGCTACTTTTTGCCCTTTTCTAACTCCCCATTCTAGGAAGTGGGGGGCACGAGTGAAGCCGCGGCTAAAAGCTAGTATGTTTATAAATAAAGTGAATTGCTATTCGTTACGCTGCTTAAAAATCAAGAACGGTTGACCGGATTTGGCTAATTATTGTGGTATTGAAATATTCGTGGAAGAAATTTTTAGAAGAAATTCTCGGGGTCAGTAACGAAAACGAATGTCCGCATCCAGACAAAAGAGACGCAAAGATTTTGAATGGATGAGGATAATCATCCGGTCGTGAATTCGATTTCCTTTTAGGTCCTCTGGCTCGATGGTGTACTTGGTCTGGTCTGGATCTATTCCAAGCTCGAAAACGTCGTGGGTCCAAACCTTGTTAGAAATATCTGGTTAAGTCATATGAAAGTTTTATTAGTCATTTACATGATAAACACACTTGATTACATGTTTACAAATCTTTTAATGGCCTTGTCCCTTTAGTAATTATGGTCAATAAAGATGTAAAATGTTTTATGATCCTAAAATTAAGAGCTGGCTATATTACACGCGGCTTAATTTTATATTTTTTAAAGAGGTTTAGTTGAAAGAAGCAATTGGCATTTTAAATCGAATTGATACCTACAAAACTACTCGATAAAGAAATTATCTGATACTGACACATGATTTTTTATGATTTTTGACCAGTCACAGTTGCACTTAATGCCGAAAGTTTTTTATAAAAAAATTATGACTTCAGACCACCCACCCCCAGGTCACACAAATTACTCTTTACTGACCTCCCCCCTAAACGCGACGTAATTTTTGGATAGCCCCTAGGAAGTGTTGTGGGCTACTGATATTTTTCTTCCCCTCAATATATACGAACTCCATTCTAAACCAACGTTGCATCGTAAGTTAGGTATAGCCGTTAGACAACGTCTTCTCAGACGTTCCCATTTCAAAACTGTCAAGCCAAAAAAGGTTTTGGCTTCATAGTTCGCGTCACATTCTTCTCATGTCACGACTTTCCCAGCTCCCCTAAATCATGGGACAGTGATCATTGTGACAGACCCGCCGTGATCCCCACTGGCTGGCCACGAAAGTAAAAGCACAACGCACTACGCGGCCGAGCTCACTGCCCGCCACGAAAGTGAGCGCGCGACACGCGTTCTTTTTTCAAATTCTCCCACCAAAAACGCATTCGGGAGCCCTTCGCGCCTTTTTTTGACACTTCTTTTTTTTCTCTCCTTGTTTTTTTTTCGGTGCGTTGAACTTGGCATGCGTTGGGTGCAGCGTCCTCGGTTTCATAAGTGATTATCGCATGATTGCTGCAGTGAAAGTGGCGTGACGTAACGGTTACATTAGACGAGAGTATTATGGCGGATATTGGCCGTTTCGGGAAGCGGTGTCTTACTGTTCTCGGTGAGTTCATGTTACTTTTGTCACTTTTTTTTTGTTTTTTTACACTAAAAACTTTTTACGATAGGAGTTTTATTTTGGTGTGCGTCTAAGTGATTGCGTTATATTGCTACGAAAGTTTGCCTTCTTGATGTTGAGGAATGTGATATGTGTAAGAAACTCGTGCTCCAAGGAAGGAAAACTGCATGTTGACTTACTGTCGTTTTAATTCCGTGGCTACCGCTGAGCAGAAACCTTTTAAGTGCATAAATGAGAAATTTATAAGTAGTAGATATAATATAGTTTAATTTATGCTTTTTTGTGTTTAATGTTTGGCACTTAGTAAATCATTTCTTATCTTATCTTGAATTGTAAAAACTGGTTGAATGCTCTAAGGTAAAAACCAAAAGCCTTAAAGATTCATCATGTCTGTCTGTCCGTCCGTATGTCACAGCTACTTTTCTCCGAAACTATGAACCATAGCAGTTACTCTCATACAAGAGGAAACTATAGTTAAACTATAGTCGCCCACGATCATAATCGTGAATGAGACACATACAAATGGTGGGAGATTGCATCTCTAGCTTAAGATTTTAATTATTGTAGGAAAAACATGAGCTTTCTCCAGAAGAAAACCCGATGGGCTGATAGTGTTCCAAGCAGTCACAGTTCCTAACAGTCACAGATATGATCTAAGAGCTGATATAATACGCGTAATTTTAGATAGATAGTTATTCTTTATAGCTTGGTAATAGAATGCAAAGTGATAAAACAGCAATAAAAAACACAATAAGTTAGGGCATCTTAGTAATTTAAAATACTAGGTAGTCGTTTTTTATGTAATAGGTAGCAGACGAACAGACGGATCACCGGATGGTAAGCGATAGCCACCACCAAGTCGCTCCCAACCTTAACCCCCTTTCCTCCTAATTGGGTCTCCGGTACCCTCACTTACTCGAGGAAACAGCGCAGGCGCTGCTTTACGCTGAGTCTTCTGTGAGACCGTGATATCACCCCGGTCGAGCCGGCCAATTCATGCCGAAGTGTGGCTCTCCCACGGTAATAACATTGAAAAGCCCTAGAACAAATTATGTTCAAAATCATTAGTAAAAGACGGAGTTAAAGATATGTAAATGTTAATTGATAGCCTGTATTTATGAAACTATAGGGAGTCGAAAAAATGTTCCATGAATTTCGGAAAGTTATTTTTATTTCAGTTACTGTGGGAGAGCCACGCTTCGGCATGAATGGGCCGGCTCGACCGGAGTGATACCACTGCCTCACAGAAAACCGGCGTGAAGCAGCCCCTGTGCTGTGTTTCGCCGAGTGAGTGAGGGTACCGGAGGCCCACCCGGGGGGAAGGGGATAAAAGGTTGGCAACGCACTTGTAACTCCACTGGTGTTGCAAGTGTCCATGAGCGGCGGCAATTGCTTACTATCAGGTGATCCGCCTGCTCGTCTGCTATCTATCACATAAAAAAAAAAGTTAGCTCCATCTATGAGATTATATGTCACGGTCATTGATTCACCATAGTGTTTACCCACCGTAGGTCAAACAGCTCCGCCAACAAGAAAGCAGGCTACGCGCTCATGACACAACCGCCTCCTTGGAGTTTCCGATGACACATGAGTTCTTACGAAATACTTCTGAAGTATTTGCTGTCGAATGGACCAGAGCAGAGCGATGGTAGCTTAGTGAATACTAACGTGTGCTTTTTTAACGTCGTAACGCCCAGACAGCAGACACAATGGAAAATCAATTGTTTTATGCCTTTTAAAAGGCTTATGGGCCTTACGACGTTAAGACAGCCCGAGAATTTCAAGACTTTTTTTCTCGTCACTGCTGTAATCTAACTTGCCACCAATATTTTTCGTTTAATAGAGTTTAGTCAGTATTATCATCACAAAAATATTGGTTAAAAGGTTAGGTTAGAACAGTGAACGGCCAAAAATTCTTAAATACTTGGGAGAGTTTTCCCCGAACCCTTTAAGAATTCAAGCATGCATCTCCGATTATTTACTATGGTGAGGAAATGCGCAACATTTCAGATTATCGCCTATTTTTTAAATAGAGACGAGGAGAAAGAAAAATAACTTGGGAATTGATTTTTTGGATTTTCGTACATTCCCCAGTCCCAGTCGATTTGGTTGCGCGCGCGAGTGTATTTAGAGTCGAATCAATAAGTATAACAAGGCGGTCCGAGTCCAAACGCATCACGCGTACGGCCTCGCGTGCGCTTGCGCACCATTGATGTGATAATCGTCGCCGCGGGCGCGATCGTTGAACCACACCGGTGCACGTTATCTTTGCTTACATTTTGGAGTAATGAGGAATATCTTCAGCGAACTATATGCATTGATGGCTTCGGCATGAGTGCCGTTCCTGTGGCCTTGTATACGGAAACTAAAGATTACCACAAATCTCAGGCGAGCCGTGGGCTCCTTTGTCCGCTATACCTAATGTAAAAACCCGGTCTCGATCGAAGTGATACCACGGCCACAAAGAAGATCGGCCTGAAGCAGCGCCTACGCTGTGTTTCGTCGAGTGAGGAATGGGGGTTTAAAAGTTGGCAGCGCGCTTGTGGCTCTACTAGTGTTGCAGGTGTCTATGGGCGGCGCAAAATTGCGTACCATCGGGTGATCTGTCTGCTCGTCTGCCACCTATCACATAAAAAGCGACGGTTTTATTATGTCGATATTGAAGATACACATCCTGGCAAAGTTACTTAGAAATATAAATATTCTTGTAGAACATTTAAGTATAAATGTCAAATATCTTATCAGCCAAGAAAGACTTGTCGCAATGCAAATTAATTTACACGTACCACATGAACTCATGAACTTCGCATAAATTGAAAACCTCGTTCCTTCCATAATGTAGTTACTTCCTTAGTAATTTTATCCGGCTTGAGCTCCGTGCGGAAATAGATATTCCTCTGGCCTTTTATTCCGGAACGAAGTTACAGAGAGCTGTTACGATCAGCAGTGCATAAGGCTGCTTTTCCACCAGACATGTGCTATGCAACTATGCTGCTAAGATATGAAATCTACGCTACGAAAATATGTGACCGTTTCCACTAATACTAAGCTATGTAGCTGTGCGAGAAAGATGCGCTACGAAGATGCGCCGCCGCAAAGTAGCTGTACGATAAAGATGCGCATATCGAGCTATGCTATGTATCGATAGCGAGAGTGGCACGATGGGCTATAGCAGGCATCTATAGCACGCATCCATAGCATACATCCATAGCACGCATCTTTCTGTATAAAAAAACATATTATCTTAGTTGAATCCGTTTCTACCAGCGCTAAGCTACGTGCCCCAACAATGAATATGATTAAATATTTTCACTACATCACATACATTGATCTGACTAAGAGATAGGTAAGCTCAAGCACCTGTGTTACAGATATCAGAACCAACGGTGGAATTACGAATATATATGTATAATACTTTTCTTTTGTAAATACATACTTATAATACATAGAAAACACCCAGACTAATACAAACAGACATGTTCATGCACACAAATGTTTGTACTGTGCGGGGATCGAACCCGCAACCCTTGGCCCAGACGCAGCATTCACTACCACTGAACCAAACGGGTCGTCGAAATGATTGGTGGATATCATCAACTGATGGAGAAGCCCGCTGATTCACTAGCCATACTTATTATAAACCCACATTCCCCCGGATTAGCTCCCAGCGCATTATTCTGGCTAATGGCTGTCCCTGAGCCTAGCGGCCTCGGCGCGACATTCTAGCAGGCTACAGTTAATTTGCAGCACATCACTATTTCTGGGTAGTGCAATGGGTATTAAAAAAAATCCATTGCACTACCGGTGATGTAAGCCGGTGATGCTATGGGCCCGTAAGGAACGTATCCATAGCATCGTAGCATAGCACATCTCTGGTGGAAAAGCACCTTTAGGCTCAACGTCCAACGAAGTTTGTCTCTTGCGCATTCACTATACACGCGCTTCCATAATCGTTTTTTTTATAGGATCTCTAACATACATGGCACTTCCTGAACACAATTTTCTTGTTCCTGTGTAGGTACTTACGAGTAAAATTATAAGAGATCACAGCTTGCTTGTAACTAAATAACGCCGATGTATTTCCTGAACAATATAACCTGGACCTCTTTAAGGCAAGAGTGAGTAGGCTTTTCACGGGCAAGCATGGCCCACCTTAGACCTCATTAACATCAGATGTGATTGAGGTCAAAAGCTTGTCTGTCGTAGAATAAAAAAAACAATCGGATCCTTATAATATTTGTCTTGCAGAATTAGAAGTATTTTTTTCTAAACTGGCATAAAATTAAATCATTCAATGTACAGTGGCGGACACATCAAGTTTTACAAAACTGTGAAATTTCTTCATTCGATTATAATCCTTATATTGTTCCACATTGAGTTCGAAATCGATTGAGGAAATTTGACAGTTTTGTAAAGCTTGAAGTGTCCGCCATTGTACCTTTCATCTCTTTTTCAAAAACAGACGTATTTGGATAGCAGTAGGGACGCTATTTGACCCCGCGTTACTATGCGTCTGATGCATTGCACCAACTGTGCAATGTGCATACTGTTATCCACTGCAAATGGAGTTAACAATCTCGCAGGATTGCCAAAACTGGATGCATACTTTATCTGTGTACAAGGTGTTTGGTTAATGGGTTAACAAACCGAAACGTGTACTACCGACGCTAACAGATACACTGCGACGAGAATATCTGGCGGAAAGGTGACAATGACTGGGGACAGGGGTAGCCAGGCGTCCGGATAAAGACTGGTATATTTGGGTCAAACACAAAAAGTGGCAATAAAGTGTTCAGGCTAATAAAATCCTATTAATATATATTTGTGTACAGAATGGTTCTATTCTATTATTTAGGGTTAAAAACTACCACATTTTGAAAACTATTTGCAATTTAATTGTATTTTGAGAATTGTTTTAATCATAATAAACAAAAAATGTCTGCTCGTCTGCCACCTATTTATTACATAGATTTGTAAATATTGAAGATACACATCCTGGCAAAGTTACTTAGAAATATCAATATTTTTTCAATTTAAGTCCTTTTTTTCCTTTTTTATGTGATAGGTAGCAGACGATGGTAAGCTAACTGATGGTAAGCAATTGCCGCCGCTCAGGGACACTTGCGACACCAGTGGAGTTACAAGTGCGCTGCCAACCTTTAACCCCCATTCCTCACTCCTTCCTTCCTTGTAGACCATTTACGAATGTCAAATATCTTATCAGCCAAGAAAGACTTGTCGCAATGCAAATTAATTTACACGTACCACATGAACTCATGAACTTCGCATAAATTGAAAACCTCGTTCCTTCCATAATGTAGTTACTTCCTTAGTAATTTTATCCGGCTTGAGCTCCGTGCGGAAATAGATATTCCCTCTGGCCTTTTATTCCGGAACGAAGTTACAGAAAGCTGTTAGGTACGATCAGCAGTGCATAAGGCTGCTTTTCCACCAGACATGTGCTATGCAACTATACTGCTAAGATATAAAATCTACGCTACGAAAATAGTGACTGTGTCTACCAATGTCCAATACTAAGCTATATAGCTGTGCGAGAAAGATGCGCCGCCGCAAAGTAGCTAGGTATACGATAAGAATGCGCATATCGAGCTATGTATCGATAGTAGGGAAACGGTGGGGGTGCAGGCATCTATAGCACGCATCCATAGCATACATCCATAGCACGCATCTTTCTATATAAAAATACATATTATCTTAGTTGAATCCGTTTCTACCAGCGCGGCAGCGCTAAGCTAAGTACCCCAACAATGAATATGATTAAATATTTTCACTACATCACATACATTGATCTGACTCTGAGATAGGTAAGCTCAAGCACCTGTGTTGCAGATATCAAAACCAACGGTGGAATAACGAATATATATGTGTAATACTTTTCTTTTGTAAATACATACTTAAATTATAATACATAGAAAACACCCAGACTATAAACAGACATGTTCATGCACACATATGTTTGTACTGTGCGGGGATCGATCCCGCAACCCTTGGCCCAGACGCAGCATTCACTACCACTGAACCAAACAGGTCGTCAAAATGATTGCTGGATATCAACTGATGGAGAAGCCCGCTGATTCACTAGCCATATTATAAACCCACATTCCCCCGGATTAGCTCCCAGCGCATTAGTCTGGCTAATGGCTGTCCCTGAGCCTAGCGGCCTCGGCGCGACATTCTAGCAGGCAGGCGGGGAGGAACTGTGGGAGAGCCACGCTTCGGCATGAATGGGCCGGCTCGACCGGAGTGATACCACTGCCTCACAGAAAACCGGCGTGAAGCAGCCCCTGTGTTGTGTTTCGCTGAGTGAGTGAGGGTACCGGAGGCCCACTCGGGGGGAAGGGGATAAAAGGTTGGCAGCGCACTTGTAATTCCACTGGTGTTGCAAGTGGCCATGGGCGCGGCAATTGCTTACCATCAGGTGATCCGCCTGCTCGCCTGCTACCTATCACATAAAAAAGGCGGTTTCTAGCAGGCTACAGTTAATTTGCAGCACATCACTATTTCTTGGTAGTGCAATGGGTATTTAAAAAATTCCATTGCACTACCGGTGGTGTAAGCCGGTGATGCTATGGGCCCGTAAGGAACGTATCCATAGCATCGTAGCATAGCACATCTCTGGTGGAAAAGCACCTTTAGGCTCAACGTCTAACGAAGTTTGTCTCTTGCGCATTCACTGTACACGCGCTTCCATATTCGTTTTTTTTATAGGATCTCTAACATACATGGCACTTCCTGAACACAATTTTCTTGTTCCTGTGTAGGTACTTACGAGTAAAATTATAAGAGATCACAGCTTGCTTGTAACTAAATAACTGTATATAACCTGGACCTCTTTAAGGAAAGAGTGAGTAGGCTTTTCACGGGCAAACATGGCCCACCTTAGACCTCATCTTCACTTAACATCAGGTGTGATCGAGGTCAAATGCTTGTCTGTCGTAGAATAAAAAAAATCACGATTGGATCCTTTTAATATTTGTCTTGCAGAATTAGAAGTTTTTTTTTCTAAACTGGCATAAAATTAAATCATTCAATGTTACAGTGTCCGCCACATCAAGCTTTACAAAACTGTCAAATTTCTTAATTCGATTATAAACCTTATATTGTTCCACATTGAGTTCGAAATCGATTGAGGAAATTTGACAGTTTTGTAAAGCTTGATGTGTCCGCCACTGTACCTTTCATCTCTTTTTCAAAAACAGACGTATTTGGATAGCAGTAGGGACGCTTTTTGATCCCGCGTTGCTATGCGTCTGATGCATTGCACCATCTGTGCAGTGTGCATACTGTTATCCACTGCAAATGGAGTTAACAATCTCGCAGGATTGCCAAAACTGGATGCATAGTTTATCTGTGTACAAGGTGTTTGGTAAATGGGTTAACAAACCGAAACGTGTACTACCGACGCTAACAGGTACACTGCGACGAGAATATCTGGCGGAAAGGTGACAATGACTGGGGGCAGGGGTTGCCAGGTAAAGACAGACATATTAGGGTTTCTTGGTTGCGACCTGGCAACCCTAACTGGGGGACGTTACTGCAATTTTTCTGTAGGAGAATTTCAAAAATAGGGTCGTAGTATTAACGCCTCGTTTGGTCTAATGGTTTAAGCAGCGGCTCGTGATCTCGGGGTCATGAGTTCGATTCCCAAAAGCAAAAGCAAAACATATTTCGAATTTTTCGAACATAGATCGGTTTTGTGATCACCAATCCGCATTAGGTACCTATTGGTGACTAAGCCTATCCCATCATAGTTAGCGATGACATGATTTCTTAAGCCCTTCGCCCTGCAGTGGGACAGTTAGGTAGGCTGAGACTAGGGTCATAGTAATTATGACACTTACTTAGAATATAGCTTAACCAGAACGATCAAGTGACTCGCTTCATCATTTGCTTACATTCGCATAAGCTTAATTTTGCTCTTGTAACGGATTGTATGGTTGTGTGTACTTTTATCACAAATATTAATTAACACATTCCGGACCGCAGTGCCCAAATGAGTATTCCCTAAATTACCGGCAACATTCACGGCTTTTCAAAACAAAGCACATGGGGATTATGTGAAATTTCAATTAACTACACTTTTGTTGCCGGCAGGTTACATACTAAACATTTAAGCAGTAAGGTCAGCGTAAACTGTCCCACTGTTGGGAAAAGCCTCTCCCAAACCATTGGTCTCTGTCAGTAGCCAGCGCTTGCCAATCCTGTTTGTAGTGGTCTAAGCCTGACGAAATTTCTGATAAAACTAACAAATATATAATATAATTTGAATTACTATAAACGATACCAACGAAATTTGTCGCAAATTTTAAATTAATTTTAATTTTTAATTTGTACGTCATAAATTGTAAACAAAAATTTTCCTTCAACCAACTCAAATATGAAAATAAATGTTACGTACTTCCTGCTACGGAACCCTCAATGGGCGAGTCCTTCGCCGGTTTGGAATTATTTATTTTATTAAAATTCACTCACTGTCATTCATTTCTTTGTGTCCAGCCTGCAACAACATGTGTAATTGCCCAGAACCTGAAAGAGCTGGCATTTCAGGCAGGTCAAGCCACGACCTTTGAAACGTAATCCCCTGAAAACTTTTTCAGTGAACTCGTTACACGAACCTAAATTAAAATGCCGACAGCAGACGCAATGTGACCTTTGTATGACCTTTGTATTTCATTGGTTTGTTTGGTAGTAGTGAGTTTCGCATAGAAACTATTATTTATTTATTTTATTAATTTTAAGAAAACATACAGCTTTTTATATTCCTTAAGAACAGTTTAACTTAAATTATTAGGTACTTTAGCCAAAAACAGTTTCCAATTTTAATTATAACATGCTATGCAAAGACTATAAGTACTTAGGTATATAAATAAAATATTATTATATCCAAATGTTAATACAGTAAGTAATTAAACACGAGGTATATCTAACTCTTACATACTAGTCTGTTAGTGTTTTATGTGAAAAAAATTACTTAAAAATAATCTGATATATATATGTTATTTTATGTTTTTCCTTCAATTTTCCTTACGGCGCAAACAAAATTATTAATGTTAAGACAATTAATTAAGTACTGTAACGATGGTAAACTCCTTCATTGCTGCCGGCGATCTTTGGCCGGTATTTTGGAAAGAGAATATATCTGTCGTCTATTTTTGAAAAGTAGACAGATTTGTTTTGAATTATTCATCAACAAGATAAAACGTATTGCGGTTGTCGTGGAGTAGGAAAACGTGACACCACGGAACTAGAAGGGCGGAGTCCTAGCACAAAATACATATTGACACAGAAGGCTAACTGCTCACTAAGAGCTAAAAATATGTCATGGCAAAAACGCCTTTTCGACCACTTTAATCCTAACTTATGACATAAGATTGTCAAACTGTCGAGGTATATGGTAGAGGCCGCGCGCTTATGTACTCATGCCGGGCAACAACCCTATATGTCAACAAACTCTTCTAAATTCAAAATCAGGTCAAAGTCTAACTTCTGTGTGTAATTATTTTGTGGTATAATGTGTATTTAGAAACTAATCAAATATTCATTTCAGAAGAAAAAATATATAATATTAAAGGACAAATAGCATTTTAATCTTATGCACTCCCGCTCCACACATTACTACAGTACATTGAAACACTAAATTTTTCCATGAAAACATGGTTCAACGAATAATTACAAATAAACAAATTCAAAACAAATTATCTGTTGCATCGTCAAGATACTGCTGGTCAAAACACTGCGCTTAAAGAATTGTCATAAATAACAAAGAAACAACTTATGTTTCTTTGTTGGATATTTATCCATGACGAAAGATCCACAGACTTAAATCTAATTTATTTAGTTACGTGAATGAACACAAAAAAAAGATCAATAGCCAATCCACTATCGCTTCTGTTGTTTTTCACGCGTAAGTTATAATTCGGCGCCGGCGCACATTCCGCGAGTCATCGCCACCGATGACAGCTGTTACGTGTAAAGTTAACTGCGCAATGACACGCGATCGTACTTTCCTGTCTCTCTCGAAATGTTTTATTTTTATTTTTGGCAACAAAGTAAAATTGTTAACAGCCAGTTTCGTAAAGCTAAGGAGATAGGGGCGTTACAAGTTATAGCGCTTTTGTAAATCCACTGGGGTTGCGATGTCCAGTGGTGTGGCTTATCCACGGCCTAGCGTTCAAGAGAGCGAGAGACCAGAAAGGAAGTAAAGAGTTTTAAGATATTCCACACAAAAATAAAATAAAAACCTGTAAAAAAAGCTTGTCCCACTTTACCTCTTTACCTGTGTATAAACTTATCTAGACCCCGCGACAAGCTTTTATAATCATATAAATTGTGTCCTATAATGAGGCTATAAGTTGATAAGTAGTTAAAGTTTTCTAGAAAAAAAATTATATATGTGGTGGTAGACGAGCAGACGAATCACCTGATGGTAAGCGATTACCGCCGCCCATTGACACCCGCAACACCAATGGAGTCACAAGTGCACTGCCAAACTTTAATCCTTTCCCCCCGATTAGGCTTTCTGTGAGGCGTGGTTTCACTCCGGTCAAGCTGGCGAAGCGTGGCTCTCCCACGTTCATTTTTCTTTCTTTTGGATAATTTAAATAAAAGCGTATTGAACAAGTTTTCCTCTGTGCTACTGTGTCAATGTATGTAGGACGCCCTCAGGCCAGATGGAGTGACGATCTGCGCAGGATGGCTGGCAAGAGCTGAAAGTAAAAGTAGCTAAAAATAGATCGTAGTAGCGAATATAAGGAAACGCTTGTCCAGCAGTGGACTGCAACAGGCTTATGATGATGACTGTCGAAGTAGCGTACCTGATTAGGTATGTAGGATGGTGGGGCAAGGAAACCAGGTTTGGAGTTCTTCTATTTAATATTAATCTTCTTACAACTACTTCACGTCCTCACGTCTTTCGTAGTCCGCGGCCATTCGTCTTGTATCTCACTCTCACACGTCATCCTAATTCAAACATCGTTCTCTTACACGTTCGATATCATGCATCTACCGGTCACCCATCCCACAGGTATTTGAAAAGAGAAGATTGCGATTGTCTGATGATGATGAAGAGGAGCCCTACCGACCTGGCTTACTCTCGTTCCTGCGCACGAGTCGGTCGCGTAGAAAGCCCGCAGTTCCGCCGCTTGTTTTCTAAAGCGCTTTCCTTGTTTTTGCTGTCTCCATTGTTTCTGATTTAATGCGTGATGATAACGCCGGCTGGCCAGTGAGCGCGATACTTTAATTGATAAGTATTACACGGTGCATTCGTGTTTGCGCGCACACTTGAGCACTATAATGTATCGTTGTTTGTGACTGATCTTGAGAGCCTAATTACTCGATACTTGAAATAAAATATTCTTTATTCAGTTTAAGTCCATCCACAACATTTATGAATGTGCTTGCGCGTTCCAGTAGCTATACAAGCAGGGCCATCAATATGTTGAATATGGGATTTAAAATCTCATATATTTTCTTTTTGTGTGTTTGTTGGCGCTAATCTCGATAACTACGTACCGTATTCGAGTGATATTTTTTTGTTAAGCTTGAACAACATGTATCCTTACTAATATTATAAATGCGAAAGTAACTCTGTCTGTCTGTCTGTTACTCTTTCACGCCAAAACTACTGAACGGATTTAAATGAAATTTGGTATACAGATGATCTAGACCCTGAGAAAGAACATAGGCTACTTTTTAGTGCGAAAAGGGGGTTGTAAGGGGTTAAAAGGGGGGTAAAAAGTTACTATTCCACGCGGACGAAGTTGCGGGCGGCCGCTAGTTTAAAATAAAGGGCAAACCAAATTTCACGCTAGCAGAGCTGCGAACATCCACTTGTATTCAAATAAGCTCGCTGACACTGGTCGCTCAGTCTAAGCCGTAGGTAATTTACTGCAGGCGAAATGTATTAATTGGTGGATTACACCGTCTGCGTCTGCGCAGCCGGAAAAACGCTCACCGTTGCGTCATCGCACCGCACCGCGATAATATCGCACCGTAGATAATTACTTAGTCTACTGTGATGGCTCAGTGACCCACAAAATTAATCGATATTATTTTTAATCGACATTTCCTACATCGCAGTCTTCTTCTTCTTATTAAGTCAATAGCGATAGTATTTGTAATATAATGTATAATTACAGACCATTGTCATTCCTTTCGTCGTACCACTATCTTTTTTGCATGATCCAAAGGAAACCTAAATGGTAGAACTGCCCAGGGGCATTCTCTACCAGAGACATTCTCTAATGTTTATTGGGATACGTTTTTTATGTGATTTATGACAGACGAGCAGGCGGACCAGTAAAGTCAGAAGTGTGCTGCCAAGCTTTAACCCTTTTCCCCAATTGTGCCACCCCCAATTGTGTGTACCCTCATTCACTGGACGAAACACAGCAAAAAAAAAGTGAAAAAACAAATTAAAAGTAGATGTTTTATGCCACACCAATGCATGGCCCTTCCGTAACTCGCGCGCAAATATCATAAACTTTATGAATTCCCTATGATAAAGTTCATTGCGAACCCAAGCTTTCATCACTCTAAACCAGTTACCCACTTTCCTCATTAAAAAGAAACTTTAGAGGAATCACAATTTCCAGGTAAATTATTAAATCTGCTAAACGCATGCAGTTATGGTAGATAAAGATTAACAAAACGAGGACAGACGTGAAAAGCTAATAATAAGCAAAAAATTACTTGTTTACTAACAACGCGAGGTCGTAAAACGATAGCTTTATCTCAATAGAAATCCCTGAGCAGCATATTACTGTATATGTATGCTACTCACACGCAGTATTAGTGTAACAATTGTGTTTAAAGTCATAGAGAATTTTACAACGTGGTTTGTGGCGTGGTCTCGAAAGCGGGTTAAAATGTCAGAATGGCGACCTGTTTTGCGCAGTGGTTTAAGCTGGTGAGATACCTTCCTTTTGAATGCGGAAGAATCTGTAAACTTATATATAACTAAGTAACTACACTGGTGTGATGACCCACAGTGAGTCTTACCCTCCGATATAAGAGCCTCTATAACAAAAAATATATAACAATAATTTGGTGCATTAACTGTTCAGTAGTAAGTAAGTAAGCAAGTGAGCGGTTATCAATCAAAAATAATAAAGATCCCACAAACGCGTAGATCCAACAGAAATAATCGATACAGCTAAAAGTTGTTAGGTTATCCTGTCAAGAATTACTTAATAAATTCCTTTTTTTATATTAAGGTATGTATTCTTTTATAATTTGGAACCAAAAAGGCTCAAAATACCCCCTATTTTGGTTCCAAATTATAAACAGAGAGACATTACACCTTACTATTTCTTATACTGAAAATAAGAACTAAAAAGTAACTTTTAGAATTCAACCCCAAAGTTGTGCCCAAAATCCCTATTTTGACAGTAGGAATAAGTAGGTAGTAAAAGATCGAATGAAAATACTTATCAAAATTCATGCAAATGACAGATTCTACA
Source organism: Cnaphalocrocis medinalis (assembly GCA_014851415.1). Classification (NCBI taxonomy): domain Eukaryota; kingdom Metazoa; phylum Arthropoda; class Insecta; order Lepidoptera; family Crambidae; genus Cnaphalocrocis; species Cnaphalocrocis medinalis. Next base: position 1,264,727 of record CM026294.1, read on the forward strand.
CGAACAATCTCCACTGGCTCAGTTTATTCATATTAACTACACCATTTAAAAGGCACCATTTACGCTTTGCCTTATAGATAATATGTAAGCTGTTTACGTTTCTGGTATAAAAAAAACATTACGCGAGAGAAACAGCTGAGCGCACCGTAGTATTCACAATACAACCATTTATTTTGCACCCGTCAATTTCGCATGCATTTTAGTCAGTTTCTAAAGAGATTTTAACTTCATAACAATCGACAGCCGGACTTGAAAGTATCACAGCTTCACGCATTAGGTTGGTATTATTTCTGTTTCGGCTGTAGTTACGCCATCGGTGCATCCGCCTGGGCGTTAAGTAATACGCGGCCTGGATATTTAGCGGTGCAGCGGACCTCTAGATTCGTTTTGCTTTTGCGTGTCAATGGCAGAGAGGATGAACGTGGGCCAGAGAACCGCAAATGGGCTCGGACTCGAAGTTTGTGTTTTCTAGCAGTGGATGAGACGTGCCGTAAAATAAATTTGAATGTGTGATTCCAAAATCACTTATTATTATTTTCCACTGCTTCTTTCAACTCTTCATTAATTAACACAAAAATGCAATATGTTGAAATGTGTGTAACATAAATTTGTCCTCATTATAATGGGCGTGTTTTCTAGCAGTGGATGAGACATGCCCATGAAATGTGTGATTCCAAAATCACTTTTTATTATTTTCCACTGCTTCTATCAACTCTTCATTTACTACACAAAAATAGAACATTTTGCAATGTTTCGCAGTGCATAAAAGAATTTGATAATCACTGCGTGCCCAAAATATTAAGCGCCATTGTCGTGCCATTGATTCGCCATCCCTGGCTTATAGTATAGTAATCGATTACCATGAGGAGATCCGTCTGACCGTATGTGGTCATCATCATCATGGTCATCAGCCCTCATCCTCCCACTGCTGAGTATAGGCCTTACCTATCACGCCACTCCCTACGGTCTACTGCCAGCCCCTATCCATTGTTTCCCCGCTACCATTACAATATCGTCAGACCAACGGTCTACCGACAGGACGTCGCGTCCCAATCTTGGCTGCCATTAATATTTGATAGCAAATCTATACTATTTATAAAGAGATAACTTCTATGGACAACGACCAGGCTTATAGGTAAACCGAAAACACGAAACGCTTGCGCGATGTAATTGGACACAGCGCCATCTATCGGTTCATTTCTGAATTACGGTCCCGAAGCGAAGTGAGGGCGGGCCACTAGTAATAAATATAGTAGTAAAAACACGTAGCTGTCTCTCCAATCTTGTTTACGATAATCAAATAAATTCACACCTCCAAAGCTCTATCTAGTGACAGTAACCTGCATTCGGTGACTCAGTGACCGCCCGCGATTGGGCGGTGAAAGCGGTGACGTCACGGTTGCGCAAGATGCGCGCGCGCCGGCCTTCGCTGACCTTAGCTATTGTAATAGTTACGATGTGCCTCATTCAGAAACGTGAGCGCCTACTTTGAATTTCGAAATGGTTGTTTGTTTACGGTACGGTACGTAGTACGGAGTCCGGTCAATATTATGAGGTGTTGTGTGAATTAATTTATTTAATTATTGCACTAAAATTCTGTGCAATAAAAGTTTTACCCTACTAATATTATAAATGCGAAAGTAACTCTGTCTGTCTGTTACTCTTTCACGAACGGCAAAACTATCTTACTGAACGGATTTGAATGTAATAGTATACAGATTGTCTAGATCCTGAGAAAAGGCTACTTTTTATTGCGAAAGGGGGGTTAAAAGGGAGGGGGGGTGCGGACGACAGCTAATATAAAAAATAAGGTCAAGCTGTTGTATGTTTGTCACACACTTACAAAAACTTCTTTCAAAGATTAGAGCAATCCCATACAAAAGACATCAACGGGCGCTAATGCTTACAAAATGTATCTTATAGAAATTATTGTCGTATTATGTTAAATTTTTTATAGTCTTGTTTTAGTTAATAGGATCATCAAACGATATTGGATCCCAATTAGGTTCGCGTGCGCAACCGCGTATTTTCCGATGTAGTAAATTAAAATCGGGGCCAACACTATTGCAAAACTATTCGCCGTAGTGCATGAAACATTTTCCTCGTTTGAGTTTTGAATTATAGCCTATTTATTAGTTACCTACTTACTTTTACTATCAAACCTCAGTTGTAGTTAAGTATTTTAATGAAAAAATCTAAAAAGAAGTCATATAACACTACAGTTAATGATCTTTATGATACAAGTATCATGCGTACTATTTATAAAGAGGTTACTCTCATATTCCACGTCAAAGCTTATAGGAAAACACGAAACAGTTGCGCGATGTAATTTGCTACAGCGCCATCTATTGGTAGATAGTGGAACTACTTTCCCGAAACGAAGTGAGGGTGGGCCACTAGTATTCTATATTGTAAGTATTTATAAAGTAATGTTATTTATTGACTGTAGGTAATCTGTCTGCGTTTTAAATCTATCTATCTATGACGACCCGGTTGGTTCAGTGGTAGTGAATGCTGCGTCTGGGCCAAGGGTTGCGGGTTCGATCCCCGCACAGTACAAACATTTGTGTGCATGAACATGTCTGCTTGTATTGGTCTGGGTGTTTTCTATGTATTATAAGTATGTATTTACAAAAGAAAAGTATTATATGTATATATTTGTAATTCCACTGTTGGTTCTGATATCTGTAACACAGGTGCTTGAGCTACCTATCTCAGAGTCAGATCAATGTATGTGATGTGGTGAAATATATTATATTATTTATATAAATATTTGTTGTTGTTGTAAATTAATTGCTTGTCGTTAGTCTTTTCTTTTTATTAGACTATAGGCCAACGCTTGACCACAATCGCACCTGATGGAAAGTGACGATGAGGTTTAGGATGACACGCGTTTGCCTAGAAGATGCCTGTTCACTCTTGCCTTAAAGATGTCCAGGTTATAGTGGTCGGGAAAAACAGACCTCGGCAGGGAGTTCCACTCCATAGCTTATATAGATAGCAATATGCTTAAAACTCGAGAACGGTTCAACCGATTTGGTCAATTTTGATGTTGAAATATTTATTCGTGGATGCCCAGGGAATGTCCGAAAGATGAGAAAAAATGCGATGTAGAGTTATTGTCAAATCAGTTGTTAAAATGTGAAACAGTTGTTCTAAAGTCGGTGAACTCGACCTTAAATGAAAGACCTGAGGGGGCGTTGTCGTTTGCATTATAGAGAGTTAATCAGCTTCCTTGTTTGTCAAACAGCTGTGTTTGACAGCCAGCCAGCTGTTGAACGTCGACGAGCGTGAAGAAGCCGCCCATTACGTTGTCATGGCGCGTGGCCAAGCGTTTCGAGACATTAGCAAACACTTTCCCATGGTTGAGGTGAATACCTATGACCGTGGAACAACAGCCACTTTGTAGTTTAACCGTGGGTGAGCCACGCTTCGGTGTGAATGGGCCGGCTCCATGTATACCACGGCCTCACAGAAGACCGGCAGAAGCAGCGCCTGCGTTGTGTTTCGTCGAGTAAGTGAGGGTACCGGAGGCCAAATTTGGGGGAAAGGGGGTTGATGGTTGGCAGCGCACTTGTGACTACTCGTGTTGCAGGTGTCGATGGACGGCAATCGAAGGATGTGATCCGACTGTTCATCTGCCACCTATCATATAAAAAATACAGTCTCGGAAGTCATGCAGTACAAAGGACCTATGACAAAATTCACGACCGATTCTTTATCTTCTTTCACATGGGTATCTTTTGTTTTGATGCGACAGGTGTATTCTCGTTCGTTAGGGTCGGCTTCGTTGTAGGTGCCACCAAATCGCAAACGCAGATGCAGTATCTGCACAAAGTGACGATGACCATGCCTGACCCGCTGAGATTCCCTCCGTAGCCGATATGATGAGTCGCTGGGACACTCTCTTTGTGCAGATCGCATTTCACTTCTGAAAACGGACCCTGAACGACAATAATTGGTAACCCATTTTGTAGGGTTGGATCCCACTTATTCCATTGTGTATATCCGTATATGATCAAAAAATTTTTGTCTCAGTATATCCATTGCGACTAATCGCAATTTAAGATCCTGTAGGACATCTGTTATCACCAATATAAGAAGTAGCGAAATGGAAATACGGAAGCAGATTTCTGCCATGCTAGCTAGCAAAAATCTGCAATGAACCAGTTTAGCAAAACTTGCAGGGACTACAATACCTAACCCACCGGAATAAAATATATCTACATATTACTTACGCACCCTCGTCTCTATTTAGTCTAGTATTGGTCCAGCAGTGCACCCTGGCCGGTTTAGAGTCTTTAGAGTCAAACACAGCCTGGGATGATACAATAAGGCAAGTCCATATACAGACAAGCATGAAGAATGCTCGTTTTGTTACGCAATGTGACGTTTCGTTACATTTGCGCATACGCTTTCTCATGGCAGGCGGCGCTGTCTCCGCGTGATGTCATCTATACCTAACTACACGCCTATAATTCTTGTAAACACAGATTGCTATCATTAACTGTCTCATAGAAAATATGTACATCTCATACATAACTGTGGGAGAGCCACGCTTCGGCATGAATGGGCCGGCTCGACCGGAGTGATACCACTGCCTCACAGAAAACCGGCGTGAAGCAGCCCCTGTGCTGTGTTTCGCCGAGTGAGTGAGGGTACCGGAGGCCCACTTGGGGGGAAGGGGATAAAAGGTTGGCAGCGCACTTGTAACTCCACTGGTGTTGCAAAGTGTCCATGGGCGGCGGCAATTGCTAACCATCAGGTGATCCGCCTGCTCGCCTGCTACCTATCACATAAAAAAAAAATCTCATATTTCATGAAGCACCTCCACCCGATGAGATTCTTTGCACCTACTTTCCCTAACGACCCGTAGCGCCGTGATGTCAATGTCCTGGGTTCAGTTGGGACGGCTTTGGACGCAAACGGGAGAAAACGCTAAGATAATGATAATGACTCTTACGAATCACTTAAGATTGAAGAAAACTAAATACTTACCTACTATACAAAAATATACAATGTAAGTAAGTAGTCCGTTCCAAATAACACAAATATTTTTTTTTATTTCTGGTACCTTACAAACACTTAAATCCATAATTTCGGGCCATAAATTCAAAACAAACCCTCATCGACATTACAAAAACACCAAAACAACAGCTAATTGGTAAAAAATGCATCTCACAAAGAAATCCGAGTCGCAGACTCCGAGCCCAATAAAACAACAACGGAATTCTCTGAAGTGATATCATTTCTCCCAATTTGATACTAATGACCAGCTTCTTAAGGAGTGTGGATTTCACCTCCTGTTCGGATTGCGAACTCGATTTAGAAGCAAAAATAACTCTCGGAGGTTTTGGAAAGTTAAAAGTTGTAAGCGTGGGATGCATCCTTCGAAAGTAGACAGAAATAGTACAGTATCTAAATTAAGTAAGTAATAAGCACTCTTAAATTGCTTGGTAGAGTGGTCGTGGCTGTTGATGGACAGGGAAGCGGTTCGCCTATGCCGCTGGCTTCTAGGCCATACCACAAACCTGGGCTATATCACCAGACCTTTTAGAACAGGGATAGCCTAGGTAATTTTTTCTTTTTCTTCTGTAATAGGTTGCAGACGACCAAATGGGCCACCTGATGGTAAGAGATTGCCACCGGCCATAGACACCAAAGTAGTATCGCAGGTGCGCTGCCAAGTTTTAACCCCCTCTCTCCCCAATTGGGCCTCCGGTACCTCACTCACTCGACTCGGCTGCTTCACACCGGTCTTCTGTGAGGCTGTGGTATAACTCCGGTCGAGTCGGCCCATTCATACCGAAGCGTGGCTCTCCCATGGTTAACAATGCCTGCTTACACAAATCGAAACAGTTAACTCGGGGACTAGATACATGAAGCATGCAATCGTTTTAGGAGTTTCGTAGGTAGAAATCTTTACAAACTTAGGTTCGTAGGGTAGAAATCTTTACAAACTAGGTTTTGTAGCCTTTTAATTAATGTGGGTCAGACTGTTTGGTGTTATTAAACTAACGGGTCTGAACTTAAAGGTCATAGCCCTTTGCTGCGTGGTCAATCGGTATAGCTACGCTTTTGGAATTGTTGTTTGTTTCATCTGTGGAATGATCCAAATGTGCTATAATAGGTAGGTACACTTATATCTATATCTTCTATACTATTTATAAAGAGATAAACTCCATAGACATCGACAAACCTTATATACAAACCGAAAAGGCGAAACCCTAGCGTGTTGCAATCGACGCCTGGCACCATCTATTGGTAGGCAGTAGAAATACTGTCCCGAAACGAAGTGAGGGCGGGTCACTAGTATGTACATATATAAATGTACTACTACTGACTTTGACTTTGAATACTACTTTGTACTTGTTTACACTTAACTAAGCAAATTTGTTTTCAATATTTTTTTTCTTTGTTTCCAGGAATCCTCCTATTTTCGCCACAGTCAAAATGCCAGTATCCAGTCCACCACCCGGGTAGGTATGCATCACTACTCTTTCTTACGTATTCATGACATACACCAAACATCTCACCTCATACTCATAGGATAATATTATCCCTTTCCAGGTTCCTACGTACAGAACCCGGGTGAATGGCCACACCCCCACTTGCAGCAGAGAAACCCTCCATGGCACCAGTTTTCATCACCAAGAAAAAGATCACCAGAATCCATACCCGCTGCTCCGTACTACAATGGAGTAAACATCCAACCAGTTTCTTATAACCAACCCTTCGGACCTCGACCAGAACAACAAAACTACCAAAGATATGACGCCATACCATACCCTACTTACGACAGCAGATCGTCTTTCGATCTCAGCCAATCAGAAACTATAAATCCCCCAAATGATGGCAGATTACTCTCAGACTCCGCATTCAACAAGATCTCCGAAACTTTAGGAGCCATCAACACGGTCGGTCACTATCTTGTCGACATGGTGAACGAAAACGAAAGAGACGAAACAGACCCAAACTTGAAGCAGCTGCCTCAAGCTCTCTACACGATCAGCAAAAACGTCCTCGGTAGAAACGTAACAGATAAGATTGCTCCTATAGTGAAGAAAGCACTGCCTAGAGTGCTACCCGATGCCCCTATAACCAAAATAGCAACGGCCAATGTGAATGAAAAGGATGCCAAAGCTTGCACCACGCCGGAAGGCGAAGAAGGTGTATGCGAGGACTTGAGTAACTGTCCCCAACTGCTTCTGAATCTAGTCAACCTCCGCGAATCGCTTTGCTTCAAAGACTTATTCGTTCCTGGTGTATGCTGCCCGAAAGACGCTGTCGTTCTCTCTCCAGCGTGGACAGAGAAGCCAATCCTGACCACCACCAGTAAACCTACTTACCTTGTGCCTGTGACGACCCAGAGGCCGCCGAGTAGGCCGCAGAAACCTCAAAAAACGACGACGACGAAGAAACCTTCGGCCATTTTGGTCCTCACCACGAAGAGGCCTAAGCCTGCCCCGACCACGACGAGGCCTACAGCGAGGCCAACAACCAGGCCACCGACGACCACAGCGGTGGCTGTGACCAGCGCTCGCCCTTCCCTGACGTCCACTTTCGCCACCGTTCCTCCACCTGTAATATCTAATTTCTCGAATCTCGTCAATATGGAAGGTAAGATTATCAAGTACTACCCTGATTTTTCTGGCCCTGTGGCGCATTTGGCCTGCCTCACGCTCCTAAAGGCCGTAAGTGTAATTCGGATTCTAGGCAAAATTTATATGTAGGTAGAGCACTTGTGTTTTTTCAGTGTTTGTCCGATTGGAACTACAGCTATTCTATAGGACACAATAGTTGAATATTGTCACGGTTTTTGTTACATGTTTTAGAAACATTTTAGTCGATACATACAATGCCCTCTTTTACTTACATTTTCAGCTCAAACAGCTATGTACTTTTAACTTACTACATTAATTTAATAGTTTTTCTAACTTTATTTACTGAAGTTCATTCTGGCAGTGCCTGACCCAAAAAAATATTTTACTTTTTCAGACTGTGGTCAACGCGAGGACGAAGGAGGCCGTATCGTAGGCGGCACGGAGTCCAAGCCCGGGGCGTGGCCCTGGATGGCAGCGATCTACCTGCACGGCAGCAAGCGCCGGGAGTTCTGGTGCGGCGGGACGCTGGTCAACAAGCGCCACGTGCTCACCGCTGCTCACTGCACCAGAGACTCCAAGCAGAGACCGTATGTTGTAGATAGATCTAGTATATCAGTCCAGTTGCCTTCAGATCTGAGCGTTCAGATTCTCGGGCACTACGGAGAAGCACTGCATCTCTTTATAGCTTCTACCGCATTTATCATGGTCTTCTGACGAACTATTTGGATTATGACGTTGCGTCTCGTCTCAATATATCTTCTATGACATTTATGGTGAGTGTTCTAACGTGTTGTTCGCATTTCTTCCCGCTGCGGCGTTGTGAACTCCATTGGTTCTCCAAAAATCCGTTTTCGTGACTTTCTTGACGCATTGTACGTTTCTTGTGCGCTGTGTCACTGTTCGACATTTTAACGGCATCCTGTGGTAAGACGTTCCGATCCTAGATATCATCTGGCACCTCTCTAAAGTACTTTGTTGGTAATGTTCCAGGTTCCCTGCCCGGCAGTTCAGCGTGCGGCTGGGTGACGTAGACCTGGCGAGGGACGACGAGCCCTCCCGGCCGATCACGCTGCGCGTCACGGCCGTGCGTGCGCACGAGCAGTTCTCCAGGGTCGGGTTCTACAATGACATCGCTGTACTAGTGCTGGCTGGTAGGTGTCTTGATTATTTTGCTAATAAGGACCATAAGGGATTAGCCAGTTTTTTATGTGATAGGTGGTAGACGAGCAGACGGATCACCTGATGGTAAGCGATTGCCACCGCCCATAGACACCTGCGACACAAGAGAGTTGGGTCACAAGTGCGCTGGCCACCTTTGACCCCCCGGGACTAGACAGTGGCGGAATCATTTATCGGACCCCAAGACACACTTTGGGTCGCTGAGCCATCATTATTAGACCGCGATAAAACAAACTCAATTATGACGCCCTGCTTCATTCATTGGACTGATGACTTTAGACTGCTGGCAATGACTAGAAAAGAAGTGTCTAGAATAGAACTCAACATGAAGGTGGCGTTCTTTCATCAGTGGACGATGATAGACTATTAGTCAATTGTTTTTGTACCTCTAAAAGTCCAACCATTTCTCCTTTCAGAAAACGTCCAAAAGAACAAATATGTGATCCCAATCTGCCTGCCAACGGGCGACGTGTCCCGGCAACTGTTCGATGGTTCCCACGCCACCGTGGTGGGGTGGGGCACGACCCGCTACGGAGGGGGGGAGAGCACCAAGCAGCTGGAGGCCAAGCTGCCGGTGTGGAGGAACGAGGACTGCGACCGAGCGTACTTCCAGCCCATTACTGAGAGCTTCCTGTGCGCTGGTTACGCGAGGGGGGGTGTTGATGCTTGTCAGGTAAAAAATTGGTATTTAAATTAGGCTTAAAGTTAACGTCAGCTACGATTGGGGGGAAAGAAGCGCGCTTGTGACTCTATACAGGAAGGCAATTCTCGTGACATGGTATTTATCAGAAAAAGATATAAAAAAAACATGGCCGATGTCGAGTGAAACCATTTTTGCTCTCGTGATAAATATCTATTATTTTCCTGCGACATGTATCGAGTGGTCTTTAGCAGCCGTTAAGAATTATCGTGGTGTTATATTAAGACTAGTTTGGTTTAAGACAAAGGCCATAAAATCTGTTTTTCCCAAATACGCGGTAATAAAAGAAGTTAGGTAGGTATAGTAAATTAGTTTACGGATGATTTCAATTAGGTAATTTCACGTTTTTGACACATTATAATGTTTCCATTTTGTGTTGTGTTTTGTTTTTAGTTGGTTGTGGTAATAAAAAGTATTATAAATAATGATTCCTCTGTTGTCTGACATTAAATGTATGAGATGTTGTGTGTGTTATTTGTTATTATTAATTCCAGGGAGACTCGGGCGGACCCCTCATGCTGCAAGTGAAAGGGCGCTGGACCCAGATCGGCGTGGTCTCCTTCGGGAACAAGTGCGGGGAACCCGGGTACCCCGGCGTCTACACCCGCGTCACGCACTACCACTCGTGGCTGCAACAGAATGTAGTTAGTTAGGTGACCCGATGAGTGCAAGGGGACTGTAACAGCGATGTTCAACCTTTGTTAAGGCCACAAAACGTCTTATAGTTTTAAAGTCTGTGCCATTAAAACTAGCACAAAAGCATACAAAAGGTCATTCACCTCTTCTTTTGACTTTGTGATAGGTACCTTTATGATCTGGGTTTGAAGAAAACGAGTTCGAAATAGATTTAAATAAATCGAGTTTCGTTAGATTAAATCAAAAAGACAAGCTTTAGGCTACATACTCCATGACATAAGCTACAGCAGTGGCGCCATCAATTAATTTTACGTTTTACTCGTATCGTATTTTTGGAGTCCACTGGTGGAAGGGGTGAATGACCTTTTATGCAAGTTTATTTGGCAAACACTATAGTCATGGTGCTACGACTGCTAATCTCTTTGATCAGCCTGAACTGTAATACTGAGCAAGGAATACCGCATTGAAATCTAGCCGCAAACACAGGACGTATTTCCCTACCTCATTGTCTAATGGGAGTTCCAAATGGGACCGAAAAGCGTCTACCTTTACATAAATTAACACACAGATTAGCAGGAGATTAACAGCTTAACTTTCATTCTTTCCGAAATCAAAATATAATAAGTTTTCATGTGCGTGGTGCGTGCAGTGTAATAGACTAGAAAATAGATTTTTAATAGTTTCATTATCCAGTTACCATCCAACCACTTCATATTATTTTAAGATGAATGATTGGCCATGAACTAGTGACACTCTAATTTATTTCTAAGTAAATATTTATTTACTCAATTATTTAAATATTTTACTTTGTATTCCTTCCAAATCCTTCACTTATTTGTATTCGAATTTTGTTGAATATATTGTGATAAGAAACAACGACTGCAATATTATTAACTTTTACTTTAAATTAACTGGTTCTTTGAGTATTTAAGGAAATTAGACTAAGGAACATTATTTAAATTATGTACTTAATACTGTACTTTTAGAAGGCTTTACCGATCAATAAATAATAATAAGTACATAAAAAAGTTTTTTATTTACCTAATAACAATTTTTAAGTTACTTCTTTATAATACTTTTCGTGTCGTTTCGATGGCTATTCACTAAGTCGTGAAAATTCTTGAGGAACTAGGTAAGTATACGGAGTTCCAGGTAAGCGGCAGTGGCGCCATCAATCAATTTCATGATTTTCTCTAAAATAAAGGGTATTTTTGTGTGTGGTTTTCTGCCAACGTCAAGTACAATTTAATTTCTGAACGGATATTTTTTTTTTACTTTTTTACAACGTCACATCAGTTGCTGTCACTTTGACGTTGACTGACGTGATACAAATGAGTGAGCTGATTATTGGTTACTGTTTTTAATCGTAAATAAACAGTTAATTAAATTCAATAGCATTTTAAATTGTACTTATCTAACGCCGCCACGCAATAGATGTAATAAGACCTTTTTATGGTTTGATTTTATCGTGAAATTTAGCTGTAAAAATGAAGTATTCTACGTCGCCTACCCCGAGCCTTAGCAACTATCCTAGAAGCACTTCTCCACTGCCTGCACCTGCTAACTACCAGCCAACGACCGCCAGCGCAGCCGTGAAGAGGTACAAATACCTCAGGAGGCTCTTCAAGTTCAATCAAATGGACTTTGAGTTCGCGGCCTGGCAAATGGTATACCTCTTTGTAGCGCCACAAAAAGTGTTCAGAAACTTCAATTATAGGAAACGTAAGTATGTTACTTGCATACCATCCCCTTTACCTCAGTCATAACTAAATATTAGCACTGTTATACATAGATCTTACAAGGTATGATAGCAATGATGGCAATTAGTCTATACATATAGATTAAGCAGGTACAACAAAGATCCCTGTCGTTAATGTTGCCCTACGTCCCATATTTGGTCATTTCAACCCGTATTATTTACATGTGCCATATTTGTTACATATTTCGAGAAAATATATGTATGATATAAATGACATTACCCACTATAATTATTACTTTATCTCTTGATCATTGAAGAGTAGTTATGGCATTTTTACTATCTTTTACTATGGGGTGCTTCAAACTCTTTGCTTTATGTTAATAGGAGATAATTACTAGAATAACTAGACTTTTACTATAGGCATAACATAGGTAGATTTGACATTGTCTGACAAGAATACTTATCTAAGTAGATTGTGACTCATTTACTTAGTAGGTATATTGTACTACATGAAACTCTAGAAAAGGTGATGAAATTGCGAAAAATGAAACTGTTCAGAGATTTATTATTATTTCTTCTATTTCAGACACAAAATCACAATTTGCCAGAGATGATCCAGCATTCTTAGTCTTACTATGTATTTGGTTATTTTGTGAGTATAACCTAATTATAATCTAAATAAATAAGTTCACTCAACATGTCATACTCAGTCAGTATTAAGTAGAATAAGCACTAAGAAACATAGCACTAGGAAAATAAAATTAATCAATTAAAATAGTAAGCTCTCTGTACATAAGACTTACCGAAAAATTTCATGCTATTTAACATAGCTATGAAGCAACATGTTTTAAATTTACCATCTACAATGTAAACAGCAATAAAAGTATTTTATTTTGTTTGTTTGTTATGTTTGTATGAAAATTGGTTGCAAATAAACATACTATAGGTAACTAGTGTATGTATTGACTTTCATAAATTATATTCCAGTGTCATCAATATGCTTCTCACTGGGCATGGGCCTGAGCTGGGGGCAGATCGCTCTCTTCGTGCTGTTCGTAGTGTTTGTGGACTTCATAGGAGCTGGTATTCTTGTCTCCACAATCTTTTGGTAAGTATTTTTTTTATAAATACATGCCCTTAGTAGATTTTACATAGGAACCTTTACTGGCTTTTTTTTACCAGGGAACTCTAAATATTTTCGTATGTTACGTAAACTATACAGGATATCTTAAACTTGAAAGTTAAGCCGCGACTATTTTTTTTTTTTGTCGGTCGGTCGGTTCTGTCAACCTACGTGTGTGGTTTTGTACAGAGTCACCGGGCTTGTAGGGAGCGGAAGGCTCGCACCCTAGAAATTTAAGCAACAGAACCGCGACTGTATGATGGTCACATCATACAGCCGTTACATTACCATTTTGGAAACACTACATAGCTCACATTCGAATGAATACTTCCAGGTACATCAGCAACAAGTACCTGCGGCGGGACGACGCGGGCCCCGACGTGGAGTGGGGCTACGCGTTCGACGTGCACATCAACGCGTTCTTCCCGCCGCTCTCGCTGCTGCACTGCTTCCAGATTATACTCTTCAATAGTTAGTATCATCCTAACTAATATTACAAATCCGAAAGTAACTCTGTCTGTCTGTCTGTCTGTTACTCTTTCACGCCAAAACTACTAAACTGATTTATATGAAATTTGATATACAGAGATCTAGACCCTGAGAAAGAACATAGGCTACTTTTTATTGCGAAAAGGGGGTTGTAAGGGGTTAAAAGGGGGGTAAAAAGTTACTTTTCCACGCGGACGAAGTCGCGGGCGGCCGCTAGTAACTTTATAAGCAGTAGTAATACAATCAATCAGTCCGCAGGAACTTAGGCCTTTTTCTTTTTCGATGGGTTAGGTCGGAAGAAATAATACTAGGCTAATAGTAGGGTAGAAACTGGATTAGGTCAAATTCAGACGCTCACGTTTACAGGCACGGTGTACAGTCGGCCTCAAAATGATCATAGAATTCCAACCTACCAAAAATATATGAGCACAATACTTTATTATGAAACAACAATTAATGAAAATTTCGTTCAACAACCTTAGCATGTATTTACACACAGTTGTCAAATGCTCGGACATTTATCGTAGCTTTGAACGCAAAGATAAGATTTTGATGCTGACTGGTAAGGTACTCATGAGAATTTATTAATAAATACATACTTTTGTTATATTTTTCAGGCCTATTGAATCATGACGGGTTCCTGTCCTGTCTAGTGTCCAACTCATTCTGGCTGGCGTCCATCATCTACTACTTGTACATCACGTTTCTGGGGTACAGCAGTGAGTATTACTTATTATTAGTTTCTAGTGGCCCGCCCTCACTTCGTTTCTTTGCCAATAGATGGCGGTGGATGTCATTACATCGCGCAATAATATTTCAGGTTGCATAATAATTAGCCTTGTGGTGGCGCATAGAAATAATCTCTCTATAAATAGTATAGATTTTTTTGGGGAAATTGAGATGGCAATAGGTATGTACCTATTTCATAAGTGGATTCTTCTAAAAAGTATCGATGATGGGGTGAACTGATGATTATACACACCTACTGTATTTCGATAGTAAAAATATTTGCGTAATTTCAGATTATGGCAAAGTAATTACTGGGGGTGAGTCAAACGTGTTCAAGTTTTAGTCTAACGAAATTAACAAAATTGTTTGGTGTTAAATTAACAATTATTTATATTAAAAAAGTTTTCTTCTTCATTTCTCCTTCAATGGCTAAATCCTATTCGAGTGTTGGCATAATTTATTAAAACAATAACTAACACCCTCATATATTTTTTTCTTTTGCCTTTCGAATAAAAAACAATGGGGGGTTATTTTTTAGTTTATATTTTTTAACATTTTATTTTTCAATGTTATTAAAATAGAATAGGCATCTAATGTAATCATCATTTCAGCCTATGTTGGTCCTTTGCTATAAAATGGGTGCTATTCCTTGTCAAATATTTAGCTAGCTGAGGTTCTTTCAATGGACTCGCCCATGAACCTATGGAGGTTCGTAAAACTAGCAAGACGTAATATTGTTAACAAATATTTTGCTAATGGTACTTTTTTACCTGTAATTTTGATAAAATATCAATATTATATAGTAAACCATCTCGAGAATAACTCGTTATATACCATACATAATGACCCGCCCTCACTTCGATTCGGGACAGTAGTTACACTGCCTACCAATAGATGGCGCTGGGAGTCAATTATATCGCGAAAGTGTTTCGTGTTTTCTGTTTATCTTTAAGCTCTGACGTGGGCTATGAGATTAACCTCTTTATTAATAGTTATAGAATAATTTATCTAGCAGATTTTTCACAAACTATAGCTCCCTTCGGGTACACAGCATCTCAAACTTCTTGCCATCAAATGTTTTTCACTAACCACCTCCTGGTTTGTACCAAAGGAGTGTATGAAAATAGGTACTTAAAGAGATTATCTTCTCTTGTCCCCAGACATACCACTGCTACAGAACGTCCGTGTGTTCCTACTGCCGCTTCCGGCGCTGGTCATCTTCTACTTCGGGACCCTCCTCGCGGGCTGGAACCTCAGCAGGATGCTCATGACCTTCTACCACTATCGAGTTCTTTAGCGGAACGATGAACTAAAATAGTACGAATCGCCACTGTAAAGAGTGACCCCACACTAGCATCTTTTAAGCATTGGCGTCCTTTTTTTTATGACGAGCCGACGGATCACCTGATGGTAAGCGATTACCTGGACACCTGCAACACCAGTGGTGTCACAAGTGCGCTACTTACCTTTTCAACCCCTGGGGCCTCCGGTACCCTCACTCACGCAGCGAAACAGCGCATGCACTGCTTCACGCCGGTTTTCTGTGAGGACGTGGTATCACTCCGGTCGAGCTGGCCCGTTCATGCCGAAGCGTGGCTCTCCCACTGTTTAAACCTCTTGCCGGCGACCTCCCCGTAGCGTCTACGCGGGGCTCGAAAACGCTAGTGTGGGGAGGTCGCCGGTAAGACGCCAATGGTCAAAGGACGTTAGTGTGACGTCACTGATAGTTAAGCCTCTTTGAAGCTCCCTAATTTTTACCCGTCTATGGCAAAACGTAAAAAGGAAGGTTATGATATCATATTACACAACTTTATAGAGCTTCCCTGTTACTTGTGTCGCAGTCCCTGTTTTTCGGAAAGCATCATCACCTATGATCGGATTTAGGTGTGCAATTTTTGATGAAATCTGAACATGGACATGCCGACGGCGCTCATGTAATATTATGAATTAAAATTGTCATAATGTTTTATTTACTAGGCTACTTGTTTTCTTGTTTAATTTTTAATAAGAGAAAAAGCATTTTACACGTGTATCACATTGCCTTAATTTCGAAATCTTGCGGGCGTATCCATACTAATGTATTGTTTGAGAACATTGATCCTATATTGCACGACCTAATCCGGTCACTGTTCATTATACCTGAAGTGTGAATATGTGTATAATGCACTAAATCACATGTGTACCTACAGATATGAAGAATTGAAGACCCATTAGACAGCAAACAGCTATAATTTAGACTGACCAGTAAAAAAAGGTTATATGCTTAGTTGATGTTACAATAATTTATTTTGTTTGAATATTCATCATTTTAACAAATAAATGAGAAAATTAATATTAGGTACTAAATTATAACTCTGTAATATGTGCTACTTGTATAGTGTTATTTGATTATTTTGTTGCCATCACAAATCTGTTGTTCTATTTGAGTACCTAAAACCCATAATCACCATTTTTTTCCAGTGTTAACTAAGGTTATCTAATTTTTAACCAATCTGTGTTTATCAAATTGATGCATGAGACTATTCCTATATGATCAAGCAATCAAAATGTAGTTTTAGGTATTTATTTCACCATATTGTTTGCATTTTATTTCGAATAAAAACTTATTAACTTTAAGGCAATACATTTTTTCGTTAATAATAATAGAATTTTAAGATTACGTCATTTGTAATACCTACCTAATAGATTGTAAATATTAATAGGTAAAAAATATTATAATACTGTTTTATAATAAAGGAGAA
Source organism: Cnaphalocrocis medinalis (assembly GCA_014851415.1). NCBI lineage: Eukaryota > Metazoa > Arthropoda > Insecta > Lepidoptera > Crambidae > Cnaphalocrocis > Cnaphalocrocis medinalis. The sequence continues at coordinate 1,281,627 of CM026294.1, forward strand.
AATGAAAAACAAACTGTAGTATTAATTTCTCGATACGTAGGTATATTTGTCAAACCTATTACATGATTAAATACACTTTGATTACACACCATCTAATCATCATCATCATCTAGAACTATAACCTCATCCGATGAGATCTGTTTAGGCCTCGGGTCGCTGAAGGGCAAAGACTTCTTGGCGTCGGGCCGCTTGCCCTGCACGACCGGCGGCTTCGGCACTGACGTCTTGGTGATCGTCAGCGAAGACGGCAGTTTGCTTATCGACGCGTTTATATCCTGCGCGTTACTCTTAGAGATCGGTATATGCTTCTGCCTCTCAGCCAGCTTCTCCTGCAACGTTTTGCCGGGGCTCACTTGCTGGTGCGGCATGGGCGGCTTCGTGTGGATCGCAGCGTTCACCGTCGAGGCGGCGGACAGGTGCGCCTGCGCGGGCACGGAGCTCCCGCCGAACGCGGACAGGTTCGCGATCATCGACGCTGGCAACGTGGGCAGCACGGTCCCCATGCTCGGCGCCAGCGGCAGCGACGAGGACTTCTGAAGACTCGTGATCACCGGCGTCGGGGTCGCCTTCGTTAAAGACGTAATAGTAGTCGAACTGCTCTTAGTTGGCTTCTGAATCTGAACACCGCTGACTGATGCCGATCTTCCGTGACTGCCACTCGATACAGATCTCGATGTATTTTGCGTGGTCACTGGGGCAGGCCTCGCCGGATTTTGGGTGGTCACTGACAAAGATCGAGACGGGTTCTGAACTGGTAGTGGAGTAGTTCTTGGTGCGTTTTGAATAGCGCTCGTAGATGAAGACCTCTGCGGGTTGGCGGGCTTTGGTCCGCGTTTCTGCTTCTTTGCCGGAGGCATACCATACGAGGATGCCAATGTTTGCCCCAGGAACTGTCGATAGAATTCAGCTTGGAACGAATTTTGGAGCGAATTTTGCAAGGAGGTTTGTAATGTGTTCTGGAGGGACGTGTAGCCGGCCAAAGCACTTATGTTGCTCAAGTAGGATAAAGACAATGCGGCAGCTGTTTGCTGGGATAACATTGGATCATTCAGCATTGGTATGTAATTCTGGAATGCTGCTGCCATGTCGTGTGGTGTCATCTTCGGCAAGCCTGAAGCAGATGCGGAGGTTGTTGGCGCTTTGTGATCGGTCTTGGCTACGCTGGGAGCAGCAACGGGCGGTGCAGGTTTCACGGTCTCCACCGGCTTCGGGGTCTGCTTTTTCTGAGCATTCTGACTCTTATCCAAACTAGCTTGAGTGGCTTGCTGCTTTAGAGCCTGTATTAACGACTGGCAATATTTCATACTAAGATCTACCAGGTTCGTATTTTCCGTAATGGGAATCGTACAAACCAATTTATAAGCTTCTACTAGTAAGTTTGTGAACTGTTTGGAATTCTGTTGCGGTTGCTTCTGCGCCCTCTGATAAGCTCTGTAAATGTCAAGAGTTAAACTCTTTAGAGCTTGCTTCTCTATGTCATTGCTCTTCAAGTCCGCTTGTTGGCTGAATTTCGTCAGCTGTCCTTTCAATGATTGGACACAGAGTGAGAAAGCTTGTTGAGCCAATTCTTCTCTATCGGAATCTCTCAAGTACTTCTTATCTGGTTCAGGTATTCTTTGTAAATGCAAACTCAAGTCAAGCAAAGTCTTATGGTCATCAATTTCTTTTAGTATCTCCATGGTGAGCTGAACGGATCGGCTCATGTGGAAAGCAAAACCTCCCGCTCTATCGACTTCACTCAACGGTATTTTCCAGATGTTATTAAAGAAGTTTGAGTGTTTTCTTTCGCTGAAAAGACCTCCCAATTTCTGACCAGCGCGAGCATTGAACGTCGAGAGCATTAAGTCTCGACATCTTTCTATATCTTTACCCTTTTTATAGTAAAAGTGGTAGTGAGCCAATCTATATATCGCTTTGTAGTGTGGTGGAAATCGACTGGCGCAGTCTTCTAAGGCGTCTAAGCAAGATGACACAATTTTCATAATTTCCTCATCAGTCAAAGGCTTAGAATCGTTTGAAGATTTGCTCGAAGTATTGCTATCTCGGCTTGAGTCACTGCTGCTGGAAGAAGTAGAGTCACTCGAACTCGAATCCGAAGACGACGAGGACGAAGTACTGCTTGAACTTTCGCCTTTCTTTTCAGTGTCACTGTCTTTCTTTTCTACTGTCGTCCCGTTCTGTTTCATTGATACTGTCAGAGCTTTTTTCTACCGGTTTCGCTTCCACTGGCTTTGCTTCTGTAGCAGCTGGCACTTCTTCCACAGCTCCAGTGCTCATAATTACTGTATCCTGCTTTGGTGGTTGTGCTGCTGGAGCTTCTCCAGATTCTGCAACTGTTTCTGTACTAGTAATAACTGATGTTTCTTTCTGTGAAAGTCGTTCAGTGTCATAGGAAGCCGACCTTCTGACTTTTGCAGCAGCTGCTTCTAACTTTAGTCGTTTTGCTTCATGAGTCTCTTCTTCGCCGGCGTCGCTCACCGACCGCTTGAGAATATTCGCTGCATGAACAGGCTCTGCTGGTTTCACCTCAGGTTCTGTTTCTGGCGCGCCATCCTTTTTAGGCTTTTTGGAGAATGGTCCTTTCTTCCATTCATCTATACAAGTTAAGAACACTTTCCCAACAGAAGCCGGTATCGGTTTATTCTCATGTTGCTCTATATACTTGAGGATGGATGCATGAATTCTGTAATGCAGCTCCAACACTTCTATGCACAAATGAGTTGGAGAATTGTAATTTATTTTCAATGGGTAAGTTGCGTCTGTTTCCTGTAAACTTTTAACGCCTTGCATGTAGTAATCTAGATAGACAGATGGCTGCTTATTTCTCTTCTCGGCTACTTTCCCAAGCATGTAATAATGGAGCCAGGAATCTTCATTTGCCTTGTCTGTATCGTTGCTGTTATTGAGATCACCCAAGACAGTCATGAAACACTTTTGAGTGGTGTCCAGCATGTTTTCTTTTTGCTTCTCTAAAGACTCAAAGTCCTCCATGCTCAAAGATTCACTCGCTTGTTTCAACAACCTGGAGCAGAATGAATGAACTGTGTAAACAAAGATTCCATACTCTATCCACATGTTGCAATGCGTCGGATCTAAATCCAACGCACGTTTAAAGCATCTTATTATAGATTTTGCAGGATTAAGAAACTCCCTCTCATTATTGAGATTCTTACACGAATTTAATATCCTCTCCAAATTCACAGCCTTTGCAAGAGATATTTCAGCCCAAGATTCTAACCGATCATTGTTGACGACGACGTCTAACATATTGAATTTAACAGCCAATTTACTCTCTTCTTTCTTGAAATAATAGTCGCCAAGTAGGAAATATATATCCTTCATTTTATAAGGTAGCAATGCGGGAACATTTGGCAATCTCTCTTCAACGCCCTTGATATATTTATCCATGTCAGTCACATATTTTGATGGATCACATTCAGGTGGTAAAAGTGATAGAATGCGATTGAATAATTGTTCTGTATCAGAAGTAATTCCTGATACCTTTCCTTCTAATGCTGGCAAAATTGGAGGCCTAAATATCTCATATATCTGTTGAGCCCTTTTCCAGTCTAAAGAGTGAGATGTGACGTTGTGATCAACTAAATATTTCAGTTTGTTCTTCTTCCCTGGGTGTCCAAATAAACAGTAGACACATTGCTCCATATATTGACATACTGTTTCCAAAGACTTAGCCAAAGCTGGCGACCGTAATCTCGGCACAACTGTATCTAAAATGAAGTAAAGCAACTTGGCTTCCGAGTTGCAGCACCAGCCTCTGCTACCTAGTTGTTCATGAGCAATAAACAATAGCATCAATGGATTGGGCACTTCATCACAAGCAACTTTATCCTTATCAGTGAAGGTCCTGCCTCTGCCGTGATCTTCTTCCCTTTGAAGAATATAGTGCATTATAATCCAAGGTATAACTGTGCCAAATGGCATCTCAGTTGAATTAGTTTCAACTTGATGACCAATCACTCTTATGAGATCTTCTAAACCTTGACTTAGTTCTTTCTGTGAGATTGTTTCTAAACAAGACAATCCTTCTGTTGTTAGAATATGGTCCATACAGTATAATATCTTGACTACAGTCAAGGTCCATTTGTCATAATCGGGAGATCCTGTTGTATAACGAAAGTAATGTTTCAGTGCTTCATGTAAGCAAATTAATGACCATTTGAAGCAACAATCTATCTTGTTCAGGGCCCAATATGTGTCCAGAATTAGAGCCAGTTGGACAGCAAAATCTAAAGACATTTCTTCTTCCTGTTGTTTAGCAATGTTCTTACAATGCTCAAATGAGTCTGTTATTATGGACAGAACCTCCTCATAATTTCCTCTATCATACAAGTCCATGACTGTAGACAATTTTTTGTTCCTCTCTAAGAATTTAATAGCATCTAAAATTTCAGCTTCATTTATTACAGGTTTAAATGTAAAGTTAGTAACATTTAGACTGTATGTCTCACCATGTTCTCCCATTGCTTCAAATTCATATGATAATTGGTACATACAGTCTAGTGCGAATTCTTCAGTCTTATTTAGTATGTGGATGTAATGTTTGACCCAAAGTTGTCTAAGCATTAGCTCCATACAATCTGTTCCAGCAAATATGTGGGGTTTTAAGTTTAAGTTAATGCCTATAGTCTCTATTACACTCAAATTGTGTGGATTATTTTCATCAGTATTAGATTGAAGCTTTTCATCAACCAAAAACTCTTCTATAAGCATGTTCACATGGGTATAATGCAACAGTTCTTCATGATTGTCATCAGTACAAGCTGGTACTATCAATATGGTTGCTGTAACACTTGTTTGCTTCAATAAATATTTTGGATAAGTCTTTAGGCCACTTTATATTCCATTTCTTAGCCAAAATCATTAGAAATTCTTTCAACATATCAATAATATCTCTTTTATTTTCTGTATATTTATCAATGAATTGTCTAACATCTTTTTGTTCTTCTTCAGTACCAAAGTATTCTTCTGGTACTTTGTTCTCTGCAGCTTCATCTTTAGGTTTATCATCTTTTTCTTCGAACAGTTTATCTAGATCTGTAATATCTGGTGAAGATTCTCTGGCCTGATTTTCTTTCTTTTCAACCATTTCAGGAACTAAACAAACTGGCACCATTTTTCTTAAAGTATCATAAATGTTTTCATCATGGTCTTGTCGACTAACTACTTTAGGTTTTCGACCAGATCTTCGTTTATAACACCATTCCCATTGCTGGAGAAAGCTAAGAGCACTGCCACGCCTTCTTACAGGTTGTTTCTTAGTTTGCTTGGGCTCTGTGGTAGTGTCATTTGCTGATACCATTTCCACATCACTTTCCACCTTTTCAGTGTCAGTTGCTGCTTTGTCTTTATCTGACATGTCATTATTTTCATTCTCTGATGCAGTCTCACCATTTTTATTTTCATTGCCATTTACTTCTGTGTTTTGTTCTTCTGGCTTTGCTGTTTCTACTGGCTCTGGTTTCTCAGATAGGTCGGGAGGTTTAGGCTCTTCACATACTTCCATTGGTTCTTCTTTTTCAACTTTCTCATATATAACTTCTAAATAACAAGCATGACTATAGCAATTTTCTGTCATGTATTCATGCATGTGTATTAGGGATTCGCCGACTGATGACCAAGCCAGATTTGAAATAGGCTTTTTCATCTTCAAATCAGGGTAATACATATTTGAATTGTTCATCTTTTTGTTGCTCTATAAATATTTGACGAATCTCTTCAGCTTCTTTCAGTAGTTTTTCAGCCTTTATCTCATCTATTGGTTCATCTTCTTCCTCATTCCACTTGTAGATTGGATTCAAGTACTCCATAAACTCTCTTATATATGGAAATGAAGTAAATATGTGTCTTCTGTAAACAATTCCTCTCAAGTATCCAGGATCTAGCTGTAATGCATCATGAATAGTGGCAATACATTCCTCTTTGTACTCTAGGCCTAGTAATAGTGTGACTATTTGGTCCAAGCACGGCCAGTGGCGTGGGTTTCTGTCAGCTCCTCGTTGGAAGGCATGCAATGCCATTTCATAGCGTTTCGCACGCATGCATATCAGACCCAAGCGGTGCCAGAGAGTAATGTCTGTATCGTCGAGCTCGGACGCCTCGCAAAACGCTTCGATAGCCCCGTCTATGTCGTCAGCGGCACTTAGCATCGCCGCAAGGTTCTTATAACAAAGATATTTCAAGTTGAATAGTGGACCAGATACCTTCTCACCATGGCGCTGGCTTCTTAACATCGTATAGCAGCTCAGTGTCCAGAAGATCTTTTAAAAGCTGTGTCGCATCTTTGAGATTCCCTTTTCTTTGTAACTCCAAAGCTTTGGCGTACTGTTGCAACGCGATTTGTTCCAGAGCTTCTTTAGTCACCTCCTCCTCAGACCCACTCTCCTCCTCTGACTCATCGTTCAAAGCACTTATTTTGATCATTTTCGCGTAATATTTTTCACTTTCTTTACGAAATAGTTGCAGATTTTATACCATTTCTTTCACGCGAGTTTACAAAACACGAAAAAAACTTCATTCATCGACCGGCTGTCAATCTGTCAATGTCAGATAAGTACGTTCAGAAACAGTAATTCAGCCTACAACAATTCATTTCTTTGGCTATACTACCTAACACCTCATAAAAAAATCAAGCTGTCAATCGAGAAAAAGTAGGGTTATGTTGTGTTAAAACAGAAAATTGAAAAACATTAAAATTCTTAGATTCCTTTCAATTAATTCAGTTCATAAATATTGTAAAATGATCTCCCGACAATCATTACTGAAGCGGGTGTGGCCAATGTTAGTTCAGCGCGCGGAAGCTCACAGAAAACCGCGATGGGTTCCAGTAGCGAAAAGTAAGATTTACCGTATACCAAAACGGCCAGAAGTTACTGAAGAAGAGCGTTTAGAGCTCCTGCGAATAAACAACAACTACAAGACACAAATGCGCGCTATCAGGAGATTTTACCACGAAGAAATGATTAAGGAGAAGTCGACCACCGAGAGTGCAGATTCTGAGATGTCCCAACGTTTAGAGGCGGAGGAATGGGAGAAGTGTGTGGAACTGAACGAAAAATGGAACGCACAGGTATATAACGTTTATTATACTTTAGCTACTGTTAACTAGTATCATCAAAAATGCCCCCAATGGCACACCTATAGGTATTACTTTTAAAAATTTGAATTGAAAGGAAGATGATCCATGGTTTTGGAAGGCACCCGTCACTTAGATAGCGTTTTGTGTAATTCAACAGGGTATTGACATCCATTTCTCAACCATAGCTATTACTTTAGTTAATCTTAATTTTCCTGTTATAGGTAGCAAAAGAGCGCGAGCAAAGAAGACAAATACAATTAGAAAAGATGGAAGAATATGCTCTTGCCAGAATGGAGGCAAAGGACAAAGAATTAAAGATTAGGATAGAGAGGGCGTCTGAGGAAATTAGAAAGCAAAAGGTTTGTAAATGCTAGTTTTTGCCTTTTCATCTTACAATCTAGTCAAAAACCTTATTATAAATATTTGAGTGCTTCCCTCACAAAAACCCTAATCTTTACCCTCCCTTAGATTTAAATGACCATCTATACTTACATTAACAGCACAAAGAATGCTAAGAAACTCTTTTAGACATTGCTAGTCATCACTACTATGGTGGGATTAAGGTTAACACACACTCCTAATACAGATTGGTGACAACCCTATGTTTAAAAAATTAGACAGTTAAATCTATCAGACAGAAAAATTCTATACATTCATCTTTAAAATACCTCTAAATTAATATTTACATGTTCCAGGAACTGAGCAAAACATTCATAACACCAGAGACATTGGACGAAGCAATAGAACATGCGCTGGCAAACCCTGTAGACTACAATTATGCTATCGACCTGCAAGGCAACCAGTTCCAGGGCAAAAACACACCGGCCACTCAACCTAAAGCCGAGAAAAAACCACCTGCAGCCTTGTAAATAATATTTTGGAAGAAGTTTATGTAAATTATATTAGTTAACGTTTAAAAGATTTATTTTTTGTTTATTATCGTTTGTTTGTGTGTTCTCTGATAACTGTAACCCAAGTGTCTAAGCTACTTAGAATGGAGTCAGGTCAATTCTTGAGGTGTTGTGTGAATTTATTATTGTGTTTGAGCACACATTTGAGCATTTTTATATTCTGCATACTTGACTGGTTGATTAAGATCTGTCCTAGCCAAATCGGTTGGAGGATTATTACTGGCCACATTTGATTTGATATGACAGAAAACTGTATACACCGTTAAATTTTAGTCGATTCAATCCCGAAGTGAAAGACACTGGAGGAGGCCTTTGCCGACAGGCACACTGAGCTGAGAGACTATATAAATGACTAAAACATTAGCCTTCAGAAGCTTAATATTTTATTAAGCTCGAAGCTATTGTAAAGGTATTACGAAGATTTAAATTAAAAATACTAAACATTTGTGTGTTATAAAAATATGAATTGTATACGAACAGCCGAGTTGACAAAACTTTATACTGTGTTATTATTATGAAGTAATTTGGGATTCCCATACCAAAGTGTATGATGAAATTATTTACTCTTATAAGAAGTTAATCTCATATTCCACACCAGGGCTTATAGGTAAACCGAAAACAACGTCCAGCGCATCTATTGGTAGATCATGGAACTACTGTCCCCAAACGACGTGAGGGCGGGCCATTTCTTATAATAAAACCACAACATCAGTCCATAGAGTTTATTCCCGCTACATGGGCGCATTGAGCATGGCCTCCCAGTCGGGCGCCACGTGCAGCTTGTGCTGCAGCGCGCCCAGCGCCAGCAGGTTGGCGGAGCGCGACGCCTCGTCCGCCGCCAGCGACACCACCTCCTGGTGGAACGACGCCTTCGTGCCGGTGCACACCTGGAGACAACACGGGTACAATGGCTTTGCAGTTTAGCAACCCATTATACAGGATATAACCACAGTCACATTAGCCGCAGAACTGACAACCGTTGGAGCCGTAAAGTCCTTGAGTGGAGACCGCGACTTCGTAAGTGTAGTGTTGGACGCCCGGCCACAAGATGGAATGATGACATTCGAAAGCTGGCTGGTGTGGGCTGGATGAGAGTGGCCGAAAATCGGGAGCGGTGGCGTGCATTAGTGACGATACCGGAGGCCTAATCCAGGGGAAAAGGGCTTAAAAGTTGCTTGGCAGCGCATTTGTGATTCCACTGGTGTTGCGGGTGTCTATGGGCGGCGGCAATCGCTTACCATCAGGTGTTATGTTATCACATATGTATAAAAAACGTCTTATGTATGATTTTGTGTTAAATTAAATACGAACCTCAAATATCATGTCGCCAAGGGCAAGCGTGACGCGGCCCGACTGGTGTATTCTAAGCTTTCCTATTCGGCCCTTCTTCTAGGTCTGACAGACGACACCTATTATCTACCTGTGAACAAAGAAATAGAAAAAATATTTAAGTTTTTGAACTTATGAATGTAAAAACAACAAGAATCTGCCACATATGGATTGATTCCTGCCGCTTCATTTCGCCACCGTTCTACTCGACAGCAGTTCCACCCTCATCATTTAGATGGTTAGCAGTCTTTAACTGTGCGTTTTCCAAGAAACCTTCCTCGTACCACTAAACTATGGAATTAACTGCAGCCTGCGGTATTTCCGGACCGATACGACCTGCAAACCTTCAAAAGGCGAGCGTATTCCTTTTTAAAAGCCCATGAGCGGCGGGAGTCGCTGACCATCAAGTTATCCGTCCGCTCGTCTGCCACCTATAGCATAAGTTACCGGTTTTTCCTCTCTCCCCTCGCCTGTGGAGGTGGAGGGCTCGTCGTCGATGATCTTGCGGCGCGGCGCTTCGTCGTCCACGCTGCCCCCGCGCCCCGGCAGCGAGTCTGGAAGCTGGATACACAAAATATATTTATAAATTATTACAATTAAACCGATTACAATCAATGAGACCATTTTTGTAGCGGTAATTTTTACATATCAAGATTGTAGTCCAATGGCATGTGAAAAATCCGCTAGAGAACTGAGGTTTAACTTTGACGTCAGAGGTCGTTTAGTGACATATTGATATCTCACATAAAAAAAAAACAATCACCGTGGAAATAGATCTCTGCAGTTCTCAAGTACGCCATCTAACGGATTTTTCATATACGATAGCCCCCATTAACTGTAACTATTTTGTGTGCCCAAATAAATATTTTTTCTTTCTTCTTTCTTCTTTTCTTCATTATGATGTATGCCTAGACGCTTACAAGATCATTAACACAACTATGCGCTGAAGAGCACTACTACATTAGGTATATAGTACGCATTTGCACAAAATAGGGACTGACTGACACAGAAGTTAGACTTTGACCTGATTTTGAATTTAGAAGAGTTCGTTGACATATGCTAGGGTTAGCTAGAGTACATAAGCGCGCGGCTTCTACCATAGACCTCGACAGTTTGACAATCTTATGTCATAAGTTAAGATTAATGTGGTCGAAAAGGCGTTTTAGCCCGTTAGTGCGCATGTTTGAGTACATGACATATTTTTAGCTCTTAGTGGGCAGTCAGCCTTCTGTGTCAATATGTATTTTGTGGCATCTGTGTGAAGAATATTGAGGGAGGCCTATGTCCAGCAGTGAACATCTATTGGCAAAAGTATGAAATGGATTCTCTGTATGGAATACCTGTAACAGTATGAGTTTCGGTTCTTCGCTTCTAAGTATTTTCACGACGTCTGTGTCTTCGAAGAGATCCTTCTTCACGTTGACTATGGGTTTCGTTTCCGTCACCTGAGTTACTGTAAAATATAATTTTTAAATCAAATTACTATCATTTACATGAGATTCAATGCTGTATAAAATGATACCTATAAAAACAAAAGAGACTTTTAGGGGAGGCCTTTGACCAGCAGTGAGACCGTTAGGCTAATAAAAATAAATGTTAAAAAAAACTATTTTCTAAGACAAAAAAAAGTGAAACTACTGCCCCCATGGACCTGGTTCAATTTTTGCTCTAGACTTCTAGTGATAAACACCTTTTTTGTGACACCATTGGTTATCGTACACATATTACATGTGCCAAAGCAACTTTGGGTATCTCGCTCCATGTACCTATGTGATATCTAACTATAAAAAAGTCCTATGGTAAAACTTTCTTCAGAAAAGCCTGTAAAAGTAGTATAGAGACTGAAACATTGTTACACGGTCGTCCGGGTCAGCTATCTATCTAAAGTCCGTGCCATTCAAACGTACACAAAAGGTCGATCTCCATTGACTTTGCGATATAGATTGATTTTTATACAAAACTGATACTAGAATTTTTGGTGGCACAGCGTCATTGACCCTTTACGCAAGTTTATTTGGCACGGAGTTTAGCGTGATGCCTTAAAGAAGAAAAAAACTAATTCTAAAAGGGAATTTAATATCTCCTCTGCTAAAATTAAGCCCGCTTAAAGCTATATACAGAGTGCAACTTATACAACAATATTTTAAAATAACTTAGCACCAGTGCCTAAAAGCTCTTTATATTCTTCGGAATTTCCGAATGCACAATTAAAAATGCATCGAAATTCCTAGCAAATAAAGTTCAACTTTAATTCTTGTCTATGCCGCTCCTTCGTCCAAGCGAAATCTTCCGCTGGCTTTTTGGAACTGCATCCAAAGACAAAGTATATGTGTAAATAAATAAGCCACCTTTATGTAACAACCCAAAACAAATAAGAGATATACATAAAAAATAAATCAATTAAAGCTTTTCCTGTTTTATATAATCCCTTATGCTAAGCTAGCTAAGCATTTATATTTGTATATCAAAGACTAGCGGCCCGCTTCACTTCGCGTCGGGACATTAGTTCCACTATAAGCCCATAGATGGCGCTAGGCATCGATTGCATCGCGCTAGTGTTTCGTCTTTTCGGTTTGTATATGTATAAGGTTGGTCGATGTCTATAAAATTTACCCATTTATAAATGGTATTTATATAGATTTTAGACATTTATTTTACAATATAATACACACATTTTACTCATTTACTTACATTACAGACAGTCTTAATTATGATGGAATACTACAATCAATAAAATTTCTTTATATTATGATTCATTCAGGTCAGAACATGAATGATGTTTTATATTAATGTGAGCATTGGATTAAAAAAATTGCATAGGCTTATATACAGCACTTACAAATTATTATACTAACAAGATTACTGTCGTACCTACATTGGGATTGTCATAAAAAGCTGGCATACTTTTCAACATATACTTCGGCCAAGATATATAAAGAGTCTTACTGGCGCAGTCTACATCGTCAGTAGGCTCTGGTTTGATGATCACCTCCTGTTTAACTTTCACCGGCTCGGGTTTCCTATGCGACCAGCCTATAAGGAAACGATGTCGGTTAACTATAGTGCCAGAACGATGGAATGATTAAGAATTGTACTGGATGCAGATACTACGAATGCGGTGAGCTGAAATGAAATGGTGAATTTTACTCTCCTACAAAGTATTCGCCTGAAATCTATGATTAAAATAAGTAATAAACATTCTTTGAAGCAAAAAGTGTACCTCTCGTTCACGTTTGGCCAGCTGGAGTGTTCAGAACTATCTACTAAAATAAAGCTTATAATATAATTTCATGTTTTTAAAAATATTTCTTTAACCTTACTTAGGTTAAAAAGTGAGTGTTTTCACTAGCGTTTGTATTGATGAGACTAGGAGGCCCTCACTTCGTTTAGGGACATTAGTTTTAAACAGTGCTAATAGATGGCGCAGGTCGTCGATTAAATCGCGCAAGTGTTTCTTGACCTATTATAAAATATTATAGATATTGTGTACATGGGGCATGATGTATGCATGGTGCAACACATGACTGTAAAGGGAATTTTCAAGTATTACATAAGCATCGAAGGGGGAGGTACTAGGTCTTCTTAACCTATGATAAACGGGGAAAACGAAATATATTTTACTGATTATTTTTGTTGAAAAAGGGGTGAGGAGGTTTAGTCTAACCAAACACCTGCTTATGTAATACTAGAACTGCCACTATCATATTTCATGTCTCATGTCCTATTATGCAAAGATCCTATTTTATTTTTAAAAACATACAAACCTCCATCATCCATAGGCAGCTTGATGGGAGCATCCTTCTCATTGATGACTTTGAAGTCTTCCGACTCATCTTCTAGGTTCCCGAGGTCACCACCCATTGCAGATTTGATCTTCTGCTCTTCAAGCTCTTTATCAATCTGTATAAAGTGACAAACCATAAAGACTAACTTTTATAAAAATAAAATAGGTGTATTGAATGAATGAATGAATATGCTTTTTATTGCACACAAAACAGAGGTAAAAAACTTAAAACTAGTTATAACAAGAGTAATGTACGACAAAGGCGGCCTTATCACTATGAGCGATCTCTTCCAGGCAACCTTTGGGTAAAGGACACTTGATCAAGGTGTAAGTAAGTAAGTAAGTTAGTATTATAAAGTTGTGACATTATTATCACTATCACTATGTCCTAAAAAAAGAGCAGAAATATTTTAATGGCCTAATAAATATTGCAGATTTATTTTATTTACAGGTTTCATAAGACCCAGTAAAACTCATAACAAATTCATTAAAACATTGTACATAAATGCTGTGCTTTTCTTTTATGTGAAAGGGAGAGGATAAAGATTTTATCATGCATTTGTTTTCAAAGTATAGCAAATATTCAACAGATATCTTAACCAAAAAAAAAGTATTGTGGGCTTGTTTATACACATCTATGGTTTGAAGCTCACAAATGATGTTGCCTATTCTATAACATACCTTGATAACATCCTTGACTCTAATTGTGGGTTTCTCCAGTGTGTTTCCTCCACCCCCCGAGTCAGAGTCTCTAGTGCCATAGTAATGCCTGGTAGATGTTCTCTCTGCACTCCCCAAACCTGGAATCCAACAAGATTGAATGTATAATAACAGTAAAGTATAGTTAATCAAACAGGAAGTCTTTAAAACCTGTGTTTTGAAATCTAAAATTTAATAATAAAATATAATAAATTCATGAGTTGTGATTTACCTAATTAGGTAGATAATGCAATTTAGGGTCAAAATTCTTAAAAATTACATTACCTACAATGGATATGCCTGCAAAATTTTAAAATGTTTATATGGTGTAAAATACATTTTGTCATATGAGAAATTAAAAAGAATACATGTAAGTGTAGTAATAATATGTGTAAATACATGTAAGTGTACTTAGAAAGTACACTTAGAAAAACTGGTTTGCTTTCATGACAAAATTATTTGAATGATAAAAGTTTAAGAAACCTACAAATATTATCACCAAAAGGTAATTAATGCTCTGATTCTTTAACGATAGTAGTTCTAGAAGTAAGTAGTCATTATAATAATACCTTCTGAAAACACTCCACTGGATTTTATAACATTAGGGCCATTGCGGTTCTGAAAGTTTCTGTTATTCCTGTTATTTCTACGCTCTGGCCGGTTCTTATCAGTCTTTTTTATGTTCGCGAGTCTGTGTGATTGTTGGGCTGCAATAAACATCACGTAGAAGTCACACACATCATGTATATGGATCTTCTGAAAGTCTAAGTTACTAGTAAAATACTAACCCTTTGTTTTTATTCCTAGTCACATTCAAGTTGGGGGTGAAAACCTTCTTGTTAGGCTTCACTCCGCCCAGGGAGAGATCTCGAGGAGGTTTAAAAGAGGCCAATCTTTGCATAGGATCCGTGCCTAAGCCATTCGACTTGGGTGTCTTATCTTCTGAATTCGACATGTTTACTACTGGTATCTGAAGGTTTTCTTTTTCACTAGTTTACCATTATGAGCCGAAGAATTAATAAGAGTGGTACCTATAATTAACTATTTATTTATAAAGAAAAACATGCAAAAATAGTCACTCCTTTCAAGGAAACGCACAAAATGTCAAATTGACATGAGTGATACGTTTTTAAAGCTAGCTTGAACATTAGAAGAGTTGCCATTTCATAGGTAATAATCATTATTGAAGTGTAATAGTAATCGATTACGATCAATTGAATAGATTATTAATTTGTAATGGAAAACAAACTTGTGAAGTCATAGAGAAAAGAATTTGAGGCTGTCACCTTGACATTGCTTGATGACACCAAAAAAAAAATTTGTCAAAAAATTCAAAACTTCAACCAACGATTTTATAACGTTTGTAACGTTTCACCTGTGTTTTATTGATATTGATTGAATAAAAAACATTGATTCAAACAAGAAATGGCAGAATCATTGTTCGACATATTCGGCGATCACTTGATGAGGCAAGCTTCGAAGAATGTAGGCCGCCAACCCTTGTCCAACAATGGTAAGTAGTGGTGCCCAAAGTCATATTCAGATTTAAGTTTCCTCCTTTTTTTAACTGTACTTGTTTGTTTTTTAAGAAAATATGGGCAAAGCAGTCCTAACAGGTCCGATTAAACCTAGCGAGCCTATGAAAAAGAGTGAGAGCAAGAAGTCTTTTCTATCGAACACAGGGAAGGCCCTGCAAAGCACACCGAGGCAGGTGTTTACGCCCCGCGCAGTGAATGTTGGCGCGCTCATATATAGCGACCCAGACGCCGACGACAAGACCATCAACGTCGAGGAGTTTGAGTTTACGAAACCCACATACAAATATGGTAAGTTAACGTATTTTTAGATTAATAAGTATTTAAGTTATAATGTAAGTAATTTTAGGCAAAGAAAGTTCATAATGTGTGTCATTCCAACAACAATAAAAAAACATTATTATGTATTACTACCCTCTTAAAACTCTTGTTTAGTATTGCTAATTATTTGTATAAAAACAATCTAACTTTATCTACGTTTACACAACCATATCTTGGCTTACTACACTTCTCCTGTACTGCAGCCAATCAGGAACTTGTTAGGGGTAGGCCTATGTCCAGCAGTGGCCATCCTATGACTGATAGGATGGATGATAATGAAATAATAATGAACTTGTTACCACTCAAAAAACAGATTAAGCATTTGTGTTATAGGCATCAGACTCAATAAGCCATGGTTATCAAAACCAGCTTTCAAAATTAATTTACCAACATAGGAAGTGTGAATATTTCAGACAACTACCACACAGACATACATGATTACCTAGGGCTTCCAGTGCCAGAGATAGTGAAGCAGCTGTCGCCACCGAACACCCCGCCCCCGGCACTGGGCAGGCACGCCATGGAGCTTGATGATTCATACCATGATGAATTCTTTACTGGTAAGCATGATGTTTTAGGTTTATAAAAGACAGCACTTTTATTTTAAGTAAGTTCCTTATATGGCATCTAATAACGAGAGTAACAATTATAAAATCAGATCTATTACAGCCTACCTAGATTCTTATCTAATCTAATGTAAAATTTCTTATCTAATCTAAAAAAACTTATTTTTTTATAAATTTTGCATATTCAGAATTCAAGAGAAACTATTTATCTACCAACAGTAACTAAAATTATTGTTTTTTGTTACAGATGACTTTTCAAATGAAAGTATCCAAGATGATGATGATCTGGGGCTTCCTGACATTTACTAAACCTAGATACATAATGAGTTTTAGGCCTTAAATAACTGAACATAAGTATTAGTTTTTATACTTTTGTATGTAAAACCAAATAAAAAATATTTTAGCAGATGAAGAAGTTTGATCAAACTGGAAAGTTACTTTTTTAAATTGTAAGTTTCAGTAATAAGTACCTCAGTATTATTCTCATCAAGTAAAAGAATGCCAAATTGCATTTAAGCATGACCACTGACTGTTATATGATTCAAGACTGCACTAAGTTTGTTCAGTAATCAAATTTAATGTTTATTGCACATTATTGACTTAACAATTCCAGTTCAGACATTAAATAAATTTCATTTACTTAACCATGAATTCACTAAAGATTAGATGTGATTATTGAACTGACTTTATTGGCAGAATGTAGACATAATAATACTTTTCAATCCGCCTTTTAAACAAAATAATAATAATAAACAATGTGAGCCACTAATTAATATTAAATATATTTAAGTTATTACATTACAATATCTTTTATTTATAACATTAGCATAAGTAAAAAAAATATATTTACACCATAACATTATGATACATTAATTTTAATAGCAATTCATGTTAAATACTTCTTTCCAAGGAACTGAACTTTCTTCTCAAATGCTGGGAGAGTGATCAAAGTGTCTTCTTTATAGAAAGGGTTGAGCATCAACTTTATGTAGGCCTCGTACACGTCTGTGAAGAAATTCTTGATGCTGTCCTCGTTGCGGGCATCATGGACCATTATGAATCTCATCTGTAAAGTGAAAATGAACAGTTAGGTACTCCATATGTGATAGGTATTAAATTAAATAATCCATTATCAATCCATCTCCTTCCTAATGGTCCGTTTCTCAGTGTTTCATAATGGAAATCTTAATTTTCCTTGAGTATTTCCTTAATGTAGCGTTTGTCTAAGTATGGCAAAGTATTCTTATTCCTTTCAAGTTAAAGGTTTTTTGAGGCACTCAAATTTCAAATAGTGGTGCAGGTATTGATTGCTGTCAACTGTGCTTTATATGGAATATGTAAAATGAACTAACCTGGCTAGCTGTAACAAATGCAGAGACAAACCACTGGTTGAATTTGTCTACAGACTTGAGGTAAGTATTAGTGACCTTCCACATGTGCTCGTCTACGAGATCTAGAGCGGCATGAGCTATAAACTGGTTCAGGTGTCTATTATCTTCTTTCTGAAATTGTTATGATTAATTGACGTAAATAGTCCCAACTTGGTCTTGTAAATAGAAAGCAAGTAATAGGATCTAAAGAATAGTGATACGGCTAAGTAGTTTTCAGTATAGATAGCTAAATTGCCTTAATAATCGAGAAATTATTATCTGATGGGGTGGCATCTGAATTGCATGACATACCTTTGCTTCTTTGGTAACTGGAATGAAGTCCATTTCGAATATTGGGTTATCTGAATGGCCCACGATGACAAAGTAATAAGTTCCTGCCATTATAAATAGGTATACACCAAAGTCCCAAACAAATAATAATTTTTAGAAAATTTCGAATCGAAAGCAAAATAAATACGAAACGTCACATTGTGACATTGACGTTTTTGTTTCTTATAGAGTGCTTATAGTTTTAGGACAAAGGAAACTATTTAATAGAGCATGTGAAATATTTTTCAATAAATTAATCTTTTCATCTTCCGTAAAAATAGAAAAATAATTCTAAGCCCTTTGTAACTTTTATTAAAACAAAAAAAAAACTAGGCGGGAAAACTTAAAAAGTTTGCAGTTTGAGTTTTAACAATATAAATTGAATTTTAATTTGTTTAAGTAATTTATTTAAAATGGAAATTAATGGTAATTATGAAAAATCCTATTAGCATACACTTTTAACAAGATTTCTTTGTTTAATAATAAATGATCATGTTTTTAGATTGCTGGAACATCCCCATTGATAAATTAATGTATTGGAGAGTGGGAAGCTGGGTAAAATACGAAAATAAGAAGTCAAATCTTTCTTTGCGACTGCATTGTGATCAACTGATAATAACAAATAACAATAAAGTACTGGAATCATTAAATATGCATGGAAAGATGAAAGGAATTTATAAGGAAGATGTTTTAATCTTGATTGTTTGCACAAGTTCTCATGAAGTAAGCGACTTAAATCTAAATAAGTCTTGGCATTTCTTTAAGTTAAAAGTAAGTAGGTATTTTATCAAATATTTTCTCCACTTTATCATTTTTGTTGTGTAGATCCGGAAATTAAAGTTTCAAATAAAAAATAATCCTGCGCAGCATTTACAAAAACTAGGAGAACACTTTGTTGTAATAAGCCATAATAGCGGATCTAAAAGCTCGAATTTGAAATATCGCAATGTTGAAGACGTTTTCAAAAGCGTACTAGAAGACTACACAGGTATGAATTGAATTTTTGTTCTTATTAATTTATTATCTTAATTCCACATTAGGTAACCTGTGTTTATTAGTTTTTTATTTATTAATTAACAGGAAATGCTGAGTCCTCAAACCTGCCATCAAATTATAACGAGTTCATAAAGCTTTGTCTTATGGATCCTGCATTTCCTCAAGTAGTCCATGAAACCCAAAAAATAATTAAATCTCAAATATTAAAGAAGAATTAAACGATCTTGTGTTTTTACTTTTTCTTTCTCGTTTCCTTGTTATTACCTAATTTAAATAATGAAGAAAGTCATGAAATTAATTAATGGCGCCACTGCTGCTTACTTCATAGGGTATGGTAGCCCCATTGATTATAATACTATGAAAACTTTCACGACTTTATTGACAAGAGTATACGTTTATGTAAAAAGTAATGAATTACATAACTCTGACTAAAATAAATAAAAAAATATTAGTGAACGTTTCTGTAACTTAAAATTTTGATTGATGAACGCTGCGATTTGTAAATGACATTGACGGATAAGTTTGTTTTGAAATTTTGAATTTTCAACGTAAACCGTCGACGATTTCTGTGTTGTTTGTTTGTAAATTATATTGTAAAATCTTAATTTAAAGACGAGTTTTGTGTTTTTGTGAGTGCTAAATATTAACAGAAGATGTTACCCACAAGATTTATGCCTGGACAGTCTTCCGCTATGCGGAAATCTAGGTTTGCTTGCATTATTTGTATTTAGCGATCATGTTTTTGTTTTCTTAGCGATTTCTACATCAATTCCAGTTTGTGCCGTTATTATTTTCTACTTTTCAGTTAGTTCTTAAACATACTCATAAGAATTTCGTCTCGACATTCTTTTGAAAATCTTAAAAACATTCGTAACTGCTATCAACGTGTATCTCTTAGATTGGAAGGCAAACCGTCAATGTTACCGAAGCCTCGGCGCCCAGGCTCGACGGACCGGCTGTCGAGCGAGGCGCGCCGCCCCAGCACCACAGGCCACAGGTCCAGCAGCGCGGAGCCCGCCAGAGGCACCTTCGGAGGCGCCCGGCTGAGCAGGGAGGCCTCTGCTACTAAGTTGCAGATGAGTGGTGTAAGGATACTTATTAAGATTACTAATTTTAATGCTATTACATGCTATTAATCCATACTAATATTATAAATGCGAAAGTAACTCTGTCTGTCTGTTACTCTTTCACGCCAAAACTACTGAACGGATTTAAATGAAATTTGGTATACAGATTATCTAGACCCTGAGAAAGAACATAGGCTACTTTTTATTGCGAAAAGGGGGTTGAAAGGGGGGTAAAAAGTTAATTTTCCACGCGGACGAAGTTGCGGGCGGTTAATTACATATAAATTAACTTATGTAGTTAGTTACTGTGCTCTAAAGAATATCTATCTATTATTTTATCCAATTTAAATGTCCATAATTAGGTACTAAATGTGGATTAAATAGACTGATATATATATTCCACCCTTATCATGTCCACACTTTAAAGAGTAAATAATTCTAAAACATTTAGGTATCACACACAGTCACAGAAGGTATAAAAACTAAGCATGCTTATTTTAAAATGTTATGTAATTTTTTGTCTGTAATAATTATGTGTTTATTTGTTACTTGACAACAGGGCCTACAATTAAACTGTTCTGCAACTAAAATAGATGTACAGCGTGTTTGATTGGGATGGGTTGATTTGGTTGTGATATCTTGTTCGTTGTAGGCTTACAGGTTGTCTGTTAGCTAAAGTTAACATTGTTATATATTATAAATGTTTTATCTTTTAAACCTACACATTGCAGAGATCCAGATCCCAGCAAAGCGAGAGGTTTGGCCAGTCGTCTATGACTCCACTGAGGTCCAGCCAGTACTCCAGACCTACCACAACACCACAGGTATAAAAGACATCAATTATCCAAACCTAAATAATTAAGAAGAAGGGAGACCTACATATTTCTGTTTCATTACTTTCAGAGGACACCATCTGAGGATCGGGCAAGTCGTAGCTGGCAGACATCTTTAGAAAGGGCCTTGGCATTTTGTTACTATTAAGGATCAGAGGTTAGTAAAATTTTTTTGTTGGCCTGTGTATGTTACTAGCGGCGAGACCGTTTCAGGATAATGTCCACACAGTACCAATAGATGGCGTCGAGCGTCGATTATATCGCACCACTGTTTCGCTTTACCTATAAACCTTGTTGTCGTCTGTAGAATTTACCTCATCCATACTAATATTATAAATGCGAAAGTAACTCTGTCTGTCTGTCTGTTACTCTTTCACGCCAAAACTACTTAATGGATTTAAATGAAATTTGATATACAGATGGTCTAGACCCTGAGAAAGGACATAGGCTACTTTTTATTGCGAAAAAGGGGTTGTAAGGGGTTAAAAGTTACTTTTCCACGCGGACGAAGTCGCGGGCGGCCGCTAGTTATAAATAATGTAGATAAAAATGTGTTGTGTGCAAACAAATAAATAAAAATTCCAGGCCTCTGTCGAACGCGGGATGGCAACGCGCAGAGTGCGCGCGCGTACAAGAGGCGTTGTCGCGGCGCGGCGGCGCGGACGGCGCGGGCATGGCGCTGATCCGCCCCGCTCACCATCGCGCGCTTCGTGGACATCGCGGGGGCGCTGCTCACCGCCATCACGAGGGACGCTAAACTGAATAACGATAACTATGTTACTAAGGTAAATTAGTGCAAAAATGTGTGCAAACATCTGTTTAATGTAGGTGTTACTAGGTTTCTCTATGCAGAGTATGCACGGAGAAAACGGAGCCGCCCACGTACTGCTAGAGTGCAGAGGGGTGGCCAACTTCCGGGCACACTAAGGTAAGTAGTCTCAAGTAGTCTCCAGGAAATCTTCAGCAGCGAAAAGTCGCTTTTAGGTGTAGGCAAGTGAAAACCAGCCGCCGACTTCCCTCTCTGCATTCTGTAAGAAATCTTAGCAAGATTTGAGAAGTTTTTCGAACTAAATCCCCTCGTTTTGTTGAAAGATTATTATCAATGTGTAACCGTGATTCAGTTGATCTTGCTTAGGTTGGATGTCAGTGGCCCATACCTGATTTATAAAACATCCAAACTTACCTAACTTAAACGATAAACTAACATGAGCATTCAACATTGTTTTTCAGCTTCCACATCTGTCTAAGCGGCTCCTGTACCCGGGAACAGTCTCCAAATCATGGCTGAAGACAGTGAACACACTGCACGCCTTTCCGCATGCGCTGGCTCTCATCGCGTACCTGCTAGACCTTGTCAATCACATTGTAAGTATAAGGCTCACCTCAGCTTAGTTCTGATGGACTAAATTTTTTTATACAATATCTGTGGCAAACTTGTGGCTCACCTGATGGTAAGAAACTAGCACAGTTTATGGACGTCTGCAACTCCAGAGGACCTGCATGTGTTGCAGACTTCTTAAGAACTTTTACACTCCTTTTTTAATTATTAAATAATTATCATAATTCCATTAATAATAAGTTTTTTTTATCAGGAAATGCCAGTATCTGATGATTGGTTGTATGTTGGGAAAGATGACCTGGCTTGTCTACGAAGGGACTATCTTTATAAATGTTGGATTAGGTAAGCAGTGTGACTATGTGATAATGTTTTTTGAAATAAATATTTTAGTAAGAAAACCTGGAATAAAAAATTTTTTTAGGTTCCAAGATCCAGGTCATCAGTTTGAGGACTTGAATGAGGAATATTTGCAAAATTTGAAACTTTTACTTGGAAATGATGAGGAAAAAATTATGGAGTTGCAACAAATTATAAAAAGTAAGTTGTAGCTGTTATAGTTTGTACGGTGGCCTGCACATCAAGTTACTACAATTGTCAAATTTCTTCAATCAAACCTCACTTTTATGTCAAACGTGTTTAGTTCAATATCAACTGAGGAAATTTGACAGATTGTAGTAATTTGATGTACTGGCCACTGTACATTTTTCAGGTTTTGTTATGAGATCAGAGTCATTAAAAAAGAATTGCGGGATACGGAATAAAAAAAAAATGAGTTTTTCAAGCATCGCTGGCAGAACACTTAAAAGAATTATAGTCGAAGATTACAAAAAGTCGCTGAACATACATGGGATATTTTTGGATACCCCCAGTTGGATCACATATGTGATCCTGGAGTGCGATGCTGTGGCCAACCAACGCGAGCAAATCCTCGGAACGGTGAGGTCGCTCCGCGAAGCCTGTGAAGTTCCCAGGAAACTTCTGCGCTTCTGGGCGGAGCTGGGCTGGCTTCTGTAACCAGCCGACCCATCACGTACAATGGACCGAAAGAGAGTCTAAGTGCGGAAAATGGAGTCCACTTTACATTTACATTTACTCCAGTTGGCCTAATATGCGCATCGCGACAAAATTGTGTCGACTCTCGTTCGCGAGAGCGCATCCTTTTATCCCGCTCATCGTTCAGTCAGCTGAGCGAGAAGCAACTTGCGCAGACGCAATAGGAGTGGCGACAAATTATCTAGCGGCGCGCATGTTAGACTGGCTGGTCTGAGGAGTCTAAAAAAAATTTTGACGTCACTAGTTGGACGATTCCGAATATGTGTTGTGGTGTCCAAATTAATAAATGTATTTCTTTCTTTCATTCCATCTGTCATCTGCATCTGTCTCTAAGTTGTTATGTTTAGTATTTGTTTATTGGTAAAGTTAATTTTTTAATTAAATCCTTTTTTTTTGTTTCTGCCTAAGTTACAGGATACTCCTAGTTTAGGCAGCAAATTGATATTGCTCCCTTAGTATAAATAGACTTGTGTATTGATTGTTCTGACGATGTTTTTCAATAAAGTTTTTTTTTTATTATTCCATCAGAGTATGAAGCATGTCTCGAAGACGAGGTAGAAGCGGCCGCCCGCGCGGACGAGGCCCGGCGCGTGGAGCGGCGCGACGCGCTGCTGGGGGCCCTCCGCGCCGAGCGCGCCGCGCGCCGCGCCGCCCGGGCCGAGGCGCAGGCGCAGGCCGCGCGCAGGACTGACATAGCGGACGCGTTGAAGGCTGTGGATGTGGAGATTGAGCGGGCCACGTGAGTGATTCACTGCTTCATATAGGGTTCCGTCAAGAACGCCCACTGTCTCCTAGCTCTTGATGCGGTGGGATTGAGATAGGCCTGCGCCGCGCGGCTACAGCAGAGACGCAGGCGCAGGCCGCGCGCAGGACTGATATCGCGGACGCGCTGAAGGCTGTGGATGTGGAAATTGAGCGGGCCACGTGAGTGATTCACTACTTTATGTACGTATACCTCAAACAGTACCGTCTCATAGCAACTTCCAAATGACATCTTTATAAAATCATCAAACCTATCGTTCAAGTACTTCGAATGCTGTCACTTGCTTGCTTCGAATGCAGTAATAATGATGCAGTATCATTGTTACCATGACTACACTTCGGCGTGATTGGGTTAGATTGACCGGAGTGATACTACTACGGCCTCACAGAAGGCCAGGGCCGTAGCTAGGGTCGAATTTGAGGTAGGGCAGCATTAGTTAAAGGTAGGGCGGAAGTAAAAAAATTATCATAATTGATCTGCCGTCGAAACACGGGCTCCTAAATCAATCACCATGTATATCACCATCATGTGAATAGTTATTCGTAGACAAATAATTACTGTGACAGTGCATGAGCATGGATCTAAGAACTATTAAATCCTCAATGATGAAGAACAAGTGAATAAGATGGTTGAACTTCCAGATTTGGATGTAGAGATCCACGTCTGAGTGAGAGTGAGGTAATAATTAATTATTGGGTGGGGGTGATACGAGGTAAATAGGAAACGACCAAAAATATCAGTTAAGATCACATTGTTTTTGCGTACTTATTATAATAATTAACTAACATAATAATAAAAACATTTAAAACAGCGGAATTCTACGATTCGCCATGTTATTAAAAATGCGAAGAACTTCGTTCAGATCAACTGATTTTGTTTCTTTTTTTTCAAAGGCCAGAAATACCATACCAGCCATTCTCTCGTGACCCATTGACAGCCTTTGAGGCCTATGGATTGCAGTTAAAGTTGAAAACGTAGATTCACACACTGCAGTGCTACATCCTATGGTCGCCACAGACGCAAAAAGTTCATATGTATCTTTGAACGCCTCTCGTTGCCTGTACAAAACTTGCAATGTATTTTCCATTATAGTCCAAGAGCTAGTGAACCCTGGGAGTAACGGTCTCCCTGTAAGGTTAGAAATTTGTATACTTACGATTTATGACATGCTAAGAGCAATAGCCATGACCTGGCAGGCGTCAGCCCTGCACGTCATCAGCCCTTTATTTTTTAAACTGTTAAGTAAATGGAGTTTCAAAACTTGATTCCTGTAAATTTGAAAATTTAATAGGATAAAGTTTATTAATTGTACATCTTAAAAAAAAATTGACAGGCGATTACAATAAGCAGAAGTATATGACAGGTCAATTAGAAAACGTACAGTTGATGAGGTAAAATAAACTTTATCCTGTAAACTTAAAATTTTTATATGTTTTCAAGAAAACGTCTCACAGTAAATATGTACAATGCCAGGCGGTTTTGAACAGCATAAGACCTTGACAGGCGAGGGGACAGCTGCTAAGGGCGTGCAAATAAGAAATGTTACATGAACGCATACAGTAAATGCAATGTAATTTATTGGGTTTTATGCAATCTACATGACCCAATAGCCGTCAGTTTCCCCATTGATCTGACGGTAACTAGGACACATTTTAGCAATGAACCTAATTCCATCATTAAAGGAATATAGGTCTTATTACAGAATGTAATAAAGTCTATAATTCTTCTGCTAAAAAGTTATTCTGCTGGTTAATACTAGGACATGTTTGAAATATGGAACCTGTATTCGTCAATAGAATAGAATAGAAATCATTTATTGCGGTAAATGTGGTTACAATAGGTACATCAATTATTATTAAGTTTCTCACATTTAACCGAATATTATCGGCATGCAATAACAGAGAGACAGCGTCGCTCGTCTAAATTTATTAAGTCAAATAAATACAAAAATTAGTCATAAAAACAGTAAATCAAAATAATAATGTCAACAATTGAATAAAACATAAAATTCAATCTTACATTCCATAAACTCATGAATACTGTAGAAGCATTTGTCACACAAAAAGTTAATATAAATTAAATTGATTTTTTTTAATTGAAAGTCCTTTTAATGCTTCTGACAACTTATTATATAACGTAATGGACATATAATACCAATTTTTTTGGTAACTTGTTGTTGAGCAAGATGCAGGGTGTGGGTTTGTGGAGAGTTCTGCAGGAGCCCATGCCCGCGACGCCCGTATCGCAATCCAGCGATGCGGGCGCCGCCCGGTTGGGGCTTTGTCGGAGGGCAGTGGGAGCTGCTCTGGGGGCTTTAAGCCCCGGGAGTCGGAAAGAGGCCGTACTGGCGTGCCTTGCTGTCCATGGGTGGGTCTGCGGTGATGAGGTTCGTCCTATTTCCCGCTTTCCCACCCCGAGCCTGGATTTGCCGGGAAAAGTCGCAGAGTGTTTAGTGGGTACGCCCTTGAACGGCCTCTGATTAGCAGAGGCCCAATCCAGGGGAGAGCCCCACACTACCTGGTCGTCTCCCAGCGGCCGGGTGTGCATAAGGCGGCATTCACTCTGCGTGAACAAAAAAAAAAAAAAAGATGGTACTACCATATGAGAAATTATGAGAGAACAAATGAGAAATTAGACTTAATGTCCCAGCAATAAGAGTTAAAATTTAATGTAATTAGTTGGTATCATCAAATCGACTAAAATGACACTCAAATTAAATGATTAGCCCATCACAATGTGGTTCTTGCATTGGTTTTCTTAAAATGTATAGTTTATAGTAGGTATGTTTCAAAATTATTGCACAACTCCTGTTTTTAACTCGTAAGTAAAGGCAGGCCAATTCTCACTGCCGTAAAGGAGAAAACGGCCTGATAATGATGATAAAAACAAAATTAAAAGCGAAATTTCGGATGATGCTGAAGAAAATTAATGTTAAAAATAATGTAGATTGCAATGTAGATGTGCATAAAACCCAATAAAATACATTTCATTTGCTGTATGCGTTCATGTAACATTTCTTATTTGCACGCCCTTAGCAGCTGTCCCCTCGCCTGTCAAGGTCTTATGCTGTTCAAAACCGCCTGGCATTGTACATATTTACTGTGAGACGTTTACTTGATAACATATAAAAATTTTAAGTTTACAGGATAAAGTTTATTTTACCTCATCAACTGTACGTTTTCTAATTGATCTGTCATATACTTCTGCTTATTGTAATCGCCTGTCAATTTTTTTTTAAGATGTACAATAAATAAACTTTATCCTATTAAATTTTCAAATTTACAGAAACAAGTTTTGAAACTCCATTTACTTAACAGTTTAAAAAATAAAGGGGCTGATGACGTGCAGGGCTGACGCCTGCCAGGTCATGGCTATTGCTCTTAGCATGTCATAAATCGTAAGTATACAAATTACTAACCTTACAGGGAGACCGTTACTCCCAGGGTTCACTAGCTCTCCAGCTATTATATCCTCGTTACGACTCAAGTAAGCTTAACCACACTAGCCTCTTCTCTTGATGGAATTTTCAGACCTGAAAAATTAGTTAAAATTGTAAATTGAACATGACAATTTTTTTGAATTTTTTTTTTTTTTTAAACTTACCCAAATTTTTCAGTGGAACCATTTATCTACATCCAACTCATCAAGACTTGCAATCGAATTAATTAAATCATCGTTGTCCGAAAACCTTCTTTGTAATTCAGCAATTAAAATGTCCAACGTTTCGAAATACTCAGACTTAAATGGCTCGTCGTTCTCATCTATATTTTGTCTGGCGGAGGAACAGGGGGTTGTACGTCAAATAGTCATCCATCCGATTTGGTTTTTTTTTACTTGCTTTCTTCGAGGTCTGTGTCCTATTTTCAGATTCGCCGCAGTCATTGCTTGTTAAAGACTTAGCTTCTTCCAGAATTTGATTATACATTTGATTTGATCTTAATTTAATTTTTTTTCGGCGTTCGACACTCTTGCGAAGCGGACGTGTTGACTTGTTGCTTGCGCTTATTTTGATTTGGCTGAGGACTGCGCCCCTTGCTGAGTGATACAGGCCGGAGCTGCGCCCCATTATTGTGAAGCCCGAGATGCTCCGAATCCCAACTAAGTGAGTGCCATTGCCTTTTCTATGTGACTCGCTGGGTTTGAACCGCCGCCACTAGCGTTTCGGCCCTGGCTTGTGCCGAATGAGCCAAAGAACCGCTGAGCCCCGCGACGAAATAGTGACTCATTAACATCTACTGCTGCGGAGCATTCTGCGCTACGTCACCCGCGCGCTTGTGCTTGCGGCG
Organism: Cnaphalocrocis medinalis; assembly: GCA_014851415.1. Classification (NCBI taxonomy): domain Eukaryota; kingdom Metazoa; phylum Arthropoda; class Insecta; order Lepidoptera; family Crambidae; genus Cnaphalocrocis; species Cnaphalocrocis medinalis. Next base: position 1,309,905 of record CM026294.1, read on the forward strand.
CGGCAGTGGCGGTATTGCTATTGCTATTGCATATAATTTAGGCGTTATAGGTGCGGTATAAATTACCATGCCTAAAACACAGCGCTCGCCACCTAGCTCGTTGAGTAAGAGCCCAGACCAACACGGGTCCGGATCCACATACAACTAAGGACCTCAACACCAAGGACAGAGGAGATAATTTAAGCATCAGTAAAAGATTTAAGCCCAATACCAACAAAAAACCAACAGTCGCCGGGAAAATCTGACGCACCGGTCGAAGACAAAATTGAGGAGTTGCGTGCTTCGAATGAAAAAAGGTTTGATATTCTTGCCAAATCACTTGAGATCCTTATTGAGCAAAACAGCGAGATAAAAAATTCTTTGGACTGTATGTCCACTAAATACGAGAGTTTACTGAACAAAGTTGATTCCCTTCAAAAAGAAAATACCCTATTGAAGGAGAATATTACGGATCTCAACTCAAGAATATCACGCATGGAACAACATTCTCGATTGAACAATTTAGAAATACAAAACATTCCCGAGAATAAGTCTGAAAACTTAGTCAAAATTGTAAAGCAAATAGCGACAATTACAGACTGTAAATTAGAAGAATCTGACATCCAGGTGTGCACAAGAATTGCCAAAATAAACAAAGATAGTCAGCGGCCAAGATCTATCGTGGTCAAGTTCACTTCCCAAATATCACGGGACAACTTCTTGGCGTCAACCCTGAAATTCAATAAAAAGACTAAAATCCTTACAGATAAGCTCAATACCGATCACTTAGGCATCGGCGGCGGCAGGAAACCGGTGTACATCGTAGAACACCTCTCCCCTGCGCAGAAAGCCCTACACGCAGCGGCCCGTTCTAGGGCAAAGGAGCTTCAGTACAAATTCGTCTGGGTAAAGGGAGGCAAGATATTTATGCGAAAGACGGATACATCCGAATACAAATTAATTAAGAACACCCAAGACCTCTCGGAGTTAGATTAGTTCTGTAAATCGTTTAATTTAATTTAAAATCTCTTACATCAAACAGTGTATTTCAAGCATTATTTTCATTTTTATATAATTGTTACTATCTCTTGTTGTATCTATATGATATTAAATTCCTTAAATATATATACCAAAATGTTAGAGGACTGAATACAAACGTGACTGAGGTACGTCAGCAAATAAATAATAGCAGTTATGATATCTATATTTTCACAGAGACCTGGCTTAACAGTAGTTGTTTTTGACAGAGAACTTTTCGAGGGCGGATTCAATGTGTACAGGCGAGACCGAGAAACATCTGCTTCTACAAAAAAAAGAGGAGGAGGTGTTTCTTATAGCCGTGTCTAATCGGTTGAAATCGGCTCGCATTACTGAATACGAGAGTGACTGTGATGACATATGGGTCTCCATATCTTTAATGTCAAAAAAAGGGACCCATGTTGTCAATCTCTGTGCTGTATATCTCCCACCCCCCCTAACAATAAATACTTTGAAAGTTTTTTTAGATAAAGCACACGAAAAACCTCCAATCTGGTACTGATCAAGGGTGTACTTTAATCGCGGGAGATTTTAACTTAAAGGGTATAAATTGGCAAAATAATCAATATGACGGCATGTCGAGCCTGACTCCCTTTAGACTACTGTAATAGTGAAATGTTATGTAGTTTTCATTGACTTTCTAGATTTAAATAACTTTCACCAATTTAACCATGTTAAAAAATCAAAATAACAGAACCTTAGATCTTATACTTTGCAATCGGGATATATTACATGTAAATGAATGCCAACAGCCCGTAAGAACCTTAGACAAATTTCATCCAGCTCTCGAAATAACCTTAAAAAAAGAAATAGAGATATCAAAGCGAGTGGCGTCAGTAGAGCGTTACAATTTTCACAAAGGCGATTATCAGGCAATGAACACTTCCCTTCAATCAATACAATGGGTAGATGAAATGGGTGCACATGACGATGTTAACGCTATGCTGGCTCGTTTCTACAAAATAGTTTATGAAGCTGTAAAAAATAATGTTCCCAAGACCAAAATTCGTGCCCGGGTCGTATCCTACTTGGTTCTCTTCAAAATTAATATATTTGATTAAGCGCAAATACAAATTTCATAAAAGGTATAAGAAGTTCAAAAACCCATTAGATAAAGTAGAATTTGAATACTTACGTAACGACTGTAATAGGATGATGAAGAGTGCTATAATACATATATACAAAGCATAGAATGTCAAATCAAAAAAAATCCCTAAGTACTTTTGGACGCATATTAAAAACCTTCGTAAAAATTGCTCATCATATCCAAGTACCATGACCCTAAACAAACTACATCATCTGACACACTACGAATCCCGGACATGTTTCGCCGCACACTTTTCTTCAGTTTTCGAATTCGATGATAACCTCCGTAATAATTCTCGTCACTATACTGAAACCGATAGGTTCGATACAATAGGCTCTATTCAATTCAGTGCGAAGAAGTGAAAAAAGAAACTAAAATCACTCGATGTTACAAAAAGTGCTAGGACCAGACAATGTCCATCCGCTGATATGGTTTAATTGCGCAAATACACTGGCCCTCCCATTGTCAATTTATTAATAGGTCTATAGAAACAGGGACCTTCCCGGATTCTTGGAAAGAAGCTAGGGTGGTACCTATTTTCAAAAGTGGTAAAAAGGAATCCGTGGCCAACTATCGTCCAATTTCTATCCTCTCTACAATGTCCAAGATATTCGAGTCCATGATGCACTCCTTCTTTTACAGACATATACACAAATATATTATTCCTGATCAATACGGCTTCATGGCAGGGCGATCCACTAATGACAATTTGATACTCTTCACATCCGAACTGATCGAAGCGGTTGATCAGGGTGTACAAATAGATGCAATTTACACAGATTTTTCAAAAGCGTTTGACAAAGTCAACCATAAAATACTTCTTGATAAATTGTACTCGTTTGGGATAACGGACAATCTGTTCGCCTGGTGCGAATCTTATCTTACAAAACGGATATCAATGGTAGTTGTAGATGGGGAACAGTCAAGTCAATATATCGCGTCGTCAGGGGTTCCTCAGGGTTCAGTATTGGGGCCTTTGTTCTTTAACGTCTTTATCAACGATGTTGCAAAATGTATTAAGCATTGCAAGTTGTATCTGTTTGCTGATGATCTAAAGTTGACAAAGGGAGTTTCGTGTTCCGCAGACTCAAAACTAATACAGGAGGACATCGATCGCCTTCAGGAGTGGTGTGCAGTAAATAGGATGTACCTAAACGCCGACAAATGCCAACACATAAAATTTACCAGAAAACGTAATAAGTACCGTCTGAATACATGATTGCAGGCAAAAAGCTTGAAGAAGTTAATGTCATCAGAGATCTGGGCATCAAAATGGATAACAGATTACGGTTTTCTGATCATATTGATAAAATTTTAAATGAGGCTAATAAATCTCTAGGCTTTATTCTAAGGAGTACAAGAACTTTTAAAAAGTCCAGTACGGTAGTTCTACTCTATAACAGCTATGTAAGGAGCAAGCTTGAATACTGCTGCACGGTCTGGTGTCCAAGTTATCAGATACATGTTAATAGAATTGAAAGAGTGCAAAGGAAATTACTGCGAAATCTAATATACCGTTTCAAAATCCCCAACACCGTAACAACCTACGCAGATAAAGTAAAGCATTTCGGCCTCAATCCTCTCTTTGTACGACGTATCTACCTGGACATGTCATACCTCCACAAACTGCTAAATCATAGAATTGACAGCCCCATATTATTGAATAAATTCAACTTTAATGTCCCCCTCAGGTTACCGCGCTACCCTTGCGCTTTATTTAGAAACAAATTCTGTAGGACACGACTTGGTCGTAGTTCACCAGTGGCTCGCCTGTCTCGCCTGTATAACAATCTAGCAAAAAAAATCCCTCAGTTAGATATTAACTATCAAAGCCTACCAAAATTCTTATCTCTCTTAAAACACTCCGAAATACCCCCAGTCCGTTTAGTCCATTCAGTCATTTCAAAGAGACCTGCATACCTGTGTGATGTTAGTTAATGTTCACAATCTCAATTCGATTTTGTTTTCATGTTTTTTTTTATTAGGTATTATCAATGTTAAATACTACTTTAATGATAATAACATAGTCCACATTGCATGCTGTGGCTACCTTTAATTGTAAGAGCAGTCAACCAATGTCAATTTACTATAATGTTTACTTTAGAAATCTAATGCTGTATCTTATGTTGGTGGTCCTTAATAAATAAATAAATAAATAAATAAATAAATAAATAATTTCATCTTTGACACACTTTATGATTGTTATGGCATCTTTTAATCCTGCGCTTCGGGCTTGCAAAGCTGCGTCTGCAGGTTGTAGCGTGGATAAGATTTTTTTGGCCACAACCATGGCTATTCGGAATTCCAGATCAAGCATGACTTTTTTAATACCTATACTCTTGGCGACGTCATCACCGTTGAATCTGCCATTTTTAATTTCTTTCAAAGTCTGCAAAATCGATGAATAATTATAGTATACAACTTTTGTAACTGCTAAATGTCCAGACCAGCGTTGTTCGAGGAGTCGGCCAATCCTTTTTCCATCATATAAGGCAGCTATTTTGCCATGATGAAAGAATTCATGTAACATGAGGCATTGGTCAAAAAATAAACGAATAAAAGTCATTTCTGAGATAGTCCTGATGACTATTAAGTGCAAGCGATGGTTATAGCAGTGGACGTAAGGAATTTTCGGCCCAATTTATTTTCTATTCTAGTCGCAACTCCTGAAACTTTCCCACTCATTACACTTGCGCCATCATACCATTGGCTAAGCATACAAGAGGGGTCAATGTTATTTTCCGTGAGAGTATTTAACGTTAATTCCGTGGAAAGTGGCTGCATCAAGATTTTCAGTAGTCTTAACCATCAGCAACGACTCATTACGACACCATCCTTGACGTAGCGTATTGCTAATGCAATATTTTCGCGGTTATTTTTATCTCTCGTCCCATCTTCCATTAGAGTAAACCATTTCACGTCAGATTCATTAATATCTTGACAATGGAACTTCGTACCGCTTGAACCATTGCTTGAATTATTTGATTTTGAATTTCGGGTGAACGATATGTTGCGTTTTGTGGTATATGAGTGAGAACCTCGTTCAAATTTGGATCTTTCATACATGTGTATTCAAATAAATTCTGAAATATCCTTGTTCTTTTTCTTCTTCCAAAATATAATTTCCACGCAAAGCTAATTCGTTGACAATTAGAAATTGTATTACTTCCATGATAGACTTTACATATACCTATATTTTTCTAATACTTTTTGATTTATTAACGTTTCAACACTGCTAGATGTAGATATTCTTTGTAATTTCTCCTGCCACATCGACATAGCTTGAATATGAGAAATTGATTTTCATGTTTTGGAAAACCAGTTTTAGAATCAGTGGCATTTTTCCAGTTTCTAAATCCTGTGGAAGTGTACGAAGTCTGTTTGCTTCCATGAGGTAAAAATTGCTGGCATGAATAGCAAAAAAGCAGCATCTTTCTCGACAGAATACTGCAACCATTTATAACGCTTGAACCAATCGGAAACAAAGGCCCTGTTGTGTTGTTTTGGATATGTGTCTAAAACAACTTGTTCTATTGGTTCTCCGATTTGTGCAATATCAGACGGAATACCATAGCTAAAGTTACCTGTTGCTACGGAACTAGGAGTAGCGATTGTATTTGGTGCTTCCACCTGTTTTGAACAGTTAGGATTTTCGTGGTCAATTTGCTCCTCAAGTCTTCGTTTTTTTCCAAAGAAAGCCCGTATATCCATCGCGAAATAAATGAATCTTCAATTTATAGCAATACAAATAACAATTGTATCGATTTTTGTCTAAAGCACTCTTCACCGTACACTTCACTTAACCAAACTACAAACAATCATAATCAATCTTTAGGTCGGTTTAAAAGGGGATTCCCCGTACCATAGATTGCAATATAGCCCATATTGCAGTCTATGGTACGGGGATTCCCTCTGCATCACACAGATATTGGCGCCCAGTACACGCTCAATCTGGATCACGATCCAGATCTTGCCTTCTCGCTCTTAGATAAGACGGTGTCCCTTTCAGACTCCTACGTGAAAGGGACATAATTCAGTTGAATCTTCAACTGTTGACAATTGTAAACATTGAAAAGGGTGGCTAAAATGTCATGGCGTCCGCAAAAAGGGAAAAAAAATAGCTGATTGAGAGGTTAGTCATCGAAAGTTTAATCTAAAAACTTATAAAAAAAATAACTTTTTCACTTTTATTCTAATTAATAATGTCAATTCATTTATTCGTCTGTAATTGAAAATATATTTTAGTTAACTTAAGTATTACTATGGAAGTAATTAATAAATTAAGTCATTAATATTTTGAGGCTACAAATGACATTAATAATTAGACAAATGTAAATATATTTAGTAGCTTTTATCATAAATAAAACGTTTAATACGAGATAATATAATTATAAAAAAATTATGCAATTATGAATAATCGAGTAAAAAATATTTCTATAGATTTACTTATATAAAAAATATATAGAATCACTTATATAGAAATATATAGAGTTTTATATAGATGAAAATTGTTAAATCAGTATGTATTAGTTTTGAATGATTTGTATTGTGTATCACTATAACATAGGTACTGACAAAATTATTATAATGGATTATAAAAAAACGGTTATTTTGACTTACTACTTTATTTCTTTTTCTATGTTTTTACAATTAATCGACTTGAATTAATATTTTCGCGTGTAGCGGGCACTTTAGCATGGGTTGTTTACAAAAAACAGTACGAAAAAAATGGCTGATGCTAACGTATGCGCACAAAAAAAATTGTGATGAAAACTTAGAATAATAACTCTATAGAAACCTAATGCGTCCGCTCGCTTTCAGCTAGTAGGTGGTACCCTAATTGGCGCACGGTACCACTCGCTTCTAGTGTCAATGTCACGGCGACTCGAACGTGTCTCCCGAAATAAAAATAATTATGACGGTTTGCGGTTAGATCGTGTCACAATAAAAATTAAAGGGAGAATGGAATAATATTATCACTTTTCACAGGAGCTTTCAATTTTCATTGTATCTTGTAATTTTTTAATCCAAAATAGAAACGTTTATTTTCAATGTTCAGTGTTGCCCAATGAGAAAAATATTTTTCCATTTTTCCTGACTTTTATCAAGCTAATTAATTTTTAAACAATTATTGCTAACTTATTTTCCTAATGTAAGTAACTATGACATACAGTCGACTGAGGGGCATTTCTCGTGCGCTCGACATTGAAGTCGAATTAGATATGTATTATTGTATTGACGAATGTATGAAATATCATGTCGAGTGCTCGAATAAATTATACATTTTTTTGTATAATTTATTCGAGCACTCGACATGATATTTTGTTTTCTTCTATTCATTTCAGTTTAATATTCTATTTATACCACATAAAAAACATTACCTACCCCAACCAACACTATTATTAAAGTGTTTGCCTGAAGGTTGTGTGATATGTATGTACCACCGAAATTGTTCGTTAAATTTATAATACCTAGTGCTTAACTTATGTCGTAGTTTTTGTGACATCTATTAGATCTTATCCGAAATAAACTTACATTACATGTTCATACCACACCGACCAACATTTACGACACATTAGAAATCACTATTGAGGCGTCCGATTTATTTCCCTGTTTGGGGGAAACTGCACTTTCACTAGCAACATTACAAAGGTGTGTCAGTTGTGTCAGTACGGTGCGCAGTAGGCTGCATGATTTTTTTTTTGTCTCATTTTGACAGAGCTCTAGTATGGAGACTCTCTATAGAGTTATTATTCTAAGGATGAAAAGGCCTTAAACCCTTAAAATAAAACATAGCCCTATTCTAATTCTTTGTATAACCCATCGCTTCATGAGATGGCGCTTCGAATGCCATCTATACACCCAGAACAAAGAATGTAACACTTTTTTTTGCATTCACTGATAAAACACCTGAAATTCAATAAAATATAAACAATATCCATTTTGAGGTTGTTTTTGTTTTGACGTTTTGTTTTTATTCAGCAAAATGTCATCATGACATTTGTCATTGGTGCGTTCCGTTTCATCGGCTTTAGTTTGAACCAATACAAGTCTTACCATCACATTATAAATTTTGTTTCAAACTTAGATACCTATCGCTACATTTTTTTCTCAAACTATGAACAAACAATTTAATTATAATAATTTATCTTAGTTTAGATATTTTAAGGTAGGGCATTGTGGTTTCAAGGTAGGGCATTGCCCCACAATGCCCCCCCCTAGCTACGGCCATGCAGAAGGCCAGTGTGAAGCAATGCCTTCAGTGTAGTTCGCCGGTTTAAAGTACTGGAGGCCCTATCACGGTTGTTAGGGAGCATTGAACTACTTCATGCTTGCGCGCCGCGCCGCTAGAGCCGAGGCGCAGGCGCAGGCCGCGCGCAGGACTGATATAGCGGACGCGTTGAAGGCTGTGGATGTGGAGATTGAGCGGGCCACGTGAGTGACACTAGATAAAAACATCATGCCTCGTCGGTCGATCGTGACTGCATCGTCAACTTTCACTGCTTGATATAGGCATTAGGCATACCTCAAAGAGCGTCCCCTGTCTTCTGGCAACTTCAAAATGACATCTTCATAAAATCATCAATTTATCATTCCACTTCTTCGAATGCTGTCACTTTTATATAGGGATGCGCGTCGCACCGGCGTAGCAGACACACTAAAAGCTGTGGATTTACTGCGGTTTAGCTGTGGCTACATGAGTGTTTCACCGCTTGCTGTAGGCTTCCCTGAAAGAGTTCCCAATCTGTGTGGCCGAAGTGGCCCAATCGAGGTGGTGAAGGCTGTGGACGTCGAAATTGAACAGGCTACGTGTTTTACCGCTTCATGTAGGCTTCAGTGGAAACCACGCCTAAGGTAGACTTATGCCTGAGTAGTACTTACTAGCTG